>CAUYRH010118238.1:0-33436 GCA_963574655.1 Perodicticus potto
AAATAGACCTGCCATTCGATTCTATAATTCCTTTACTAGGTATATACCCAGAAGACCAAAAATCACATTATAACAAAGACATCTGTACCAGAATGTTTATTGCAGCCCAATTCATAATTGCTAAGTCATGGAAGAAGCCCACGTGCCCTTCAACCCACGAATGAATAAATTGTGGTACATGTATACCATGGAATACTATGCAGTCTTAAAGAAAGATGGAGAATTTACCTCTTTCATGTTTACATGGATGGAGCTGGAACATATTCTTCTTAGCAAAGTATCTCAAGAATGGAAGAAAAAGTATCCAATGTACTCAGCCCTACTATGAAGCTAATTTAAAAGTTTCACATGAAGGTTATAACCCAACTATAGCACAAGAATATGGGAAGGGAGGGGAGGGGGGAGGTTGGGGTAGAGGGGAGGTAATTGGTGGGGCCACACCTGTGGTGCATCTTAGAAGGGTACAGGCGAAACTTACTAAATGCAGAATACAAATGTCTTCATACAATAATGAAGAAAATGCCCTAAAGGCTATGTTAAACAGTTTGATGAAAATATTTCAGATTGTATATGAAACCAGCACACTGTACCCCTTGATTACACTAATGTACCCAGCTATGATTTAATAATAAAATAAAAAAAAATAAAAATAGTTTTAGCTTTTGTATGTATGTTCATGATCTATTCCAACTTCATTTTTTTTTTTTGGTTAGGTATGGTTTGAGGTTAATTTTTTTTTTTTTTTCTGAGACAGAGTCTCACTATGTCCCCCTCGGTAGAGGGTTATGACATCATAGCTCACAGCAAGTTCAAAGTCTTGAGTTTAAGCGACTTTCTTGCCTCATCCTTCCAAATAGCTGGGACTACAGGTGCCCACCACATAGCCCAGCTATTTTTTGGTTGTAGTTCTCATTGTTGTTTGGCTGGCCTTAGCCAGTTTTGAACCCATCAGCCTCGGTGTATGTGGCTTGAGCTATAACCACTGTGCTACGGGCGCCTAACCTGAGATTAAATTTTTTGTGTGTATGTTTATTCAAGTGTTTCAGCCCCATTTGTTGGAATAAATATTCCTGTTGAATTATCTTGGCATCCTTGTTGAAAATCATTTAATCATAGTTGGCAGTCTATTTCTGTTCCAATGATCCCTATGTCTCTTTTACACCAATACCTCACTTGTTTTGATTGCTATAGCTTTATAGTAAGTTTTAAAATCAGGTAGTTGAAGTCTTAAAATTTATTCTTTTTTTTGAGCATTGTTTTGGCTCTTCTAGATCTTTTGTATTTCCACGTACACTTTAGGTCAGTCTGTCAGTTCCTGCAGGGGAAAAAATAGAAAAAAAGAGGAGTGAATTAAGAAGGCGTTGCTCAGTTTTGGGAGAATTGTCATTTCAGTAATATTTAGCCTTCTAATCCATGAACATATTATTTTTCTCCCTTTATTTAGATATTTTTAAATTGCTTTCAGCACTGTTTTGTATTTTTGGTGTAAAAATCTTACATTTGGTTTTTTATTAATAACATTTATTTCTAATTTTTCTTTTCAATTTTTATGTGAATGAAATTATTTAATTTCATTCACATAAAATGAAATGAAATTATTTAATTTCATTTCTGATTGTTCTTTGATAGTATATAAAAATTGATTTTTGCTTATTGATCTGATATCCTGCGAACATACTAAACTTGCTTGCTTGTTATAGAGGTTTTTAAAAGTTTCCTTGGAAGTTTTCCATGCAAATGGTCATGATGTCTGCAAATAAGACAGTTTTCCTGCTTCTTTTCAAATCTGGATCCTTTTGTTTTCCATGTCTTTTTTTTTCTTTTGTTCTTTTTCTTTGAGACAGTCTCACTATGTTCCCCTGGGTCGAGTGCCGTGGTGTCACAGCTCACAGCAACCTCAAACTCTTGGGCTTAAGTGGTTCTTTTGCCTCAGCCTCCCAAGTAGCTGGGACTACAGGTGTCTGCCGCAGTGCCCAGCTATTTTTGTTGTTGTTGTAGTTGTCATTGTTGTTTAGCTGGCCCAGGCCAGGTTTGAACCCACCAGCCTTGGTGCATGTGGCTGGAACCATAACCACTGTGCTATGGACACTGAGCCCCCTTTTGCACTTCTAAGATTATTTGGTACATTGTTGAAAAGAATTGATGAGAGCTGAATTCCTGGTCTAAGGGGAAATGCGTTCACTCTTTGACATTTATGAGGGATGTTAGTTGGTGGTTTTAAAGCTACCCTGTGTGGAGAAAAGGAAACACTTGTACATTGTTAGTGAGAAGTTAGTACAGCCATTATGGAAAACTAAATGGAGATTCCTCAAAAAACTAAAAATAGAATTATCACGTGACCCAACAATCCCACTTTTATGTATTTATCCAAAATATTTGGAATCAGTATGTTGAAGAGATATCTGCACTCCCAGGCTGTTGCAGTATTATTCATAATAACCAAGTTATTAAATCAACCTGTATGCCCATCAACAGATTATTTAATAAAGAAAATGTGATATATAATAGAATACTCTCTATTCCTTAAAAAAAGAAGAAATGTGGTCATTTGTAACAGCATGGATATAAGCAGAGAACGTCATGTTAAGTGAAATAAGCCAGACAGAGAAAGACAAAATAGCACCTTCCCACTTATACGTGGACTCTCAGACAAGCCGAAAGAGTCTGAGAGTGGAACGGAACAGTGGTTACCAAAGGCTGACGGTGGTGAAGGAAGTAGCAAGACAATGGGCAAAGGGTACAAAACTTTAATTAGACAGGAGGAGTAATTTTTTGAGATATATTGCACAGTGTGGAGAATATAATAAAAAGGTATCACACATTTTATTGCTAAGAGGGTAAATTTTAAATTTCAGATATTCTTACCACAAAAAAATGATATTTGAGGTGATAGATATGTTAATTAGCTTGATTTAATTATTCCACATAGTATTTATAAATCATAATACAACTTTATGTCCCATAAATATATATAACTATCTGATTGATTTATTATTTAAAAAATATTTTAAAATTAAGTTAAAAAAATACAACAGGGGATCAATAAGCATGAAAATAAAAAAAGTGATACTTTTTATCAGGTTAAGAAGTTTTTTTTCTTTTCCTAGTTTGTTAAGAGGTTTTTATCATGAATGGGTCCTGAATTTCTGTCAAATGCTTTTTCTTTGTCTATCGAGAGGATCATTTGGTTTTTTTCTATGTGTTAACGTAACCTTGCATTCCTCTCACTTAGTTATTGTGTTTAATCCTTTTGATATGTTCCTGGATTTGCTGGGCTTTTTGGTTGTTGTTGTCAAAGATTTTTGAGTCTATATTCATGAATGATAAGGGCCTGCAGTTTTCTTGCAATATGTTTGTCTGGATTTAATATGAGGTTATTACTGATCTGATAAGATGAGCTGGGAAGTGCTTTTTATCTCTTCTATTTTCTGAGAGAGTTTATGTAGAAATGGTGTTTTTTCTTCCTTTAAAGACACCCTTTGTATGGAAAAGGTTTGAACAAATTCATTAGTGAAGTTGTTAATGAACCTGCAAAGCGTGGAGGGTATTCCCCTCTGTTGATCATTACACATGAAGCCAGTTACTGAGAGGATGCGGATTGCGAGGAAGACATGAGATTGATTGTGGAAGACGCGTCAACTGGGAGGTGGGAGAAATAGGCTGTCTGAAATCCTCCTTCCTGACAGATGGGGGCCAGGGGTTTTTCTAGAGCTGAATTAAATAATGCATGAGGTGAGTGAGCATCATTACGTTTGAGGTGGAGTTCAGGGCATGCACATGCAGTGAGAAATCATGCTGATGTATATGTCACATGATCAAAATATGGTGGCTGAGGCCCTCCCAGGGCAGGGATTTTAATAGCATAGTGAGCGAGGGGCTAGTATTGGTCATTCCTTCACCTTTTTGCACAGCAGGATGCAGAGAATAAGTTACTCCGGGCCTTAGACACAACTTATGGTAGGATATCACTTGTCTCCTCTAGACAAATAAATGACACAAGGCCTTGTAATTACCTCACGGCTAAAGATTCCATGATTCTAAAAACAAAACAAAACAAAACTCAAAAAGATCAGTAAAACAAAAAGTTACCAAGTTCTGATCAACAAATCTCATTGGCTTGGGAACTTAAAACATAAGAAAACTACAAAAAGGTATTTATGTTTATAGAGCCACTTGTACTTCCTGATTCTTCAGATACATTACCACTGTATTTGTTCCTCTGTTCTGTACATCAACAGCATAATAAAACAACATAATAAGACTTTTTTTATAATTAGAATAATCAGCCTTTCTCTAAGTACTAAGTACCTTCAAGATCTTCCATTCTTCCTTTCATACTCACATTCCTTCACTTAATAAACATATGCTGAGGACCTACTATGTGTTGAATTAAACAGAGACATCACCCAAAGCTTTGGCTCTTTTCTCTTGACTATATAATTAAAAAAAGTATAATTCTCTTGACTGTATAGTTGAAAGTATGTGTTCACAATACATTGGATTCTTGAATTCAAAGGACAAATTCTGGTACCTACGGTGATATGATATCTCAGATGGTATTTGATAAACCTCCAGGCTCTCCTCGTTGGATAGTGGGCAGGAGATTTTATTATATAATATTACTGACCTGAATCATCCCAGATGAAGTTGGGATCCAGAGCATAATATATTCAATGATAAAGAGGTGAAAGTTACTCCAGACAACTTATTTTTTTCTGAAGATGTGAAGTATGCCTTTTGGTACAGCATAGCCACAGAACAGGTCACAAAAAGTGATTCAAACTGGTGTAGATTTTGAATTGAATATACTTATAAACATTATAGTATTATATGAACCCATACCTAATAATCAATATATAGAAGCTTAATAGCCTCCATGTCATTTGTTGTTAAATTGTGTATCTATAGAAATCTGAGGAATGGCCTTTTGAAGAATATGTCTGTGTTTTCTGAAAAACTGAATGTAAAGAGCTATCTGTGTTTTTTAAATTCTTATTAATAATTATACATATTTAAGGAATAATGCAAGAACACTCCTTTACAAGTTCAAAGAAAAGAAAACTTTATTTTTGCATAATGAGGAAGAATGAGTAAAGGCCATCAAGGAGGATGTTGCCTCTAGATTAGGTCTTGGAAATTACTTCCAATATAACTATCTCTCTGTGAATAAAGAGAAAGTATTGGGGGAAGAATATGGTACCAAATAAATATGCATCTTATTTGTAAAATGTGCAATAATTCATTTTTCTTATGATTTAATAGAAAACAGTTTTGATGTTTTTATATCCATTGTTTTATGTTCTAACTTCCCTTTATATATTTTTGAATAATGTGTTTATAAATTTCTTAGGCAACAAGATGCTGGTTTAGACTCTGATGTCATTGATGAAAGCAAACTTCCAAAAGCGACGACTTCTGCAATAGAGAAAGACATCTTGGTAACCAGTTATTTCTTTTGTCGGTGTGATTGAAAGTAAAGGAAATACTCAAAGATAATTTTATGCTTTTGAGATTACTCTGTGCTCCTCCTTTGTGAAACTGTGGATGTAGGAATAATTGTGGAGTTACATAGATTTGGTGTTTTGTTTTAATGGAGGAAATCACTATCTCACTTGCCACATAAGACCACAATTAAAGAATCTCAAGTCTATTTGCTCCCATGTTAAAGCTATCCTGAATCATGTATAGTTTTTACATGCCTTTCTTCATTAAGAGAAATTATCTTAATTATATAACGTGCATTTTATAAGGCATATTAACATATTAGTGTAGTTTAGAAATAGTGGTTCTTTGAGTATTTCTAATACATATAAAAATTTTGACTGTAAATATCAAAGACTTTAACAATGCTAATTTGAAAGTATTTTGATGATTTTTTTTTTTTTACTAAGTGACCTCTGAAAATGTGGAAAAACACACTGAAGTTAGATGTCTGGTATTATAGAAAAATACCTTGTTCTAAAATGAATATTTTATGCATACACATACCAATAGCTATAAAATTACAGTATGGAATATCAATAGGCCAATTGGAAATTTCCTAAATCCTGTTTCATAATTTTTCTGGGATTAATGTATAGAAATAGTTAGTTGCTCGCAGCTTTTAAGATCTACTGCTGATTATCAATTATGAAAGAACAAAAAACAATGTAACACATTTTCAAAAATTTATAAAACAGATTCTATTAAGCACATTATATATTTGATAATAAAACTTAATGTTTTCCAGTATTGTTATGAACTTTGAGAAGAGCTTTAATTTTTATGAAATATGTATGTTTTTGAATTTGAGATAAAGAAGGGCTTCACGAATTACATAAAATATGTTTTTATGGTTTATAAATACTTTATTCTCCTAGAACTTGAATTTTGCTCACTAGTTTTATTTTTGATAAACATTTTTTTTGTTATAGTACTAAACACATCTACATTTTACCTGTCTGTTTTTGGTAGAGGTATTACTATTATATTCACCATGGAATTGATACAGACCATGTAGCACCAATGGAAGATTCTTGGCTAGAACATGTATTGGATTTAGTTCCACAGCATCTGAAAGTCCTCACTGACAGCATAATTGTATTATCTGATGAAATGAGAGAAGATTATCTTCTTAGTGTGAAGAAATCCATAGGTAAATTGATATTACTGTTTGCTTTGTAATTTGAATATGTGTCCCAGTAAAGACACTTTTTTTTGTACTAAAAGTTAATACCTACACTTGAAACTATTTGCTAATTAAGTATGCTGTTTCTTGCATTGCTATTACATTACTTAAGATCTTAGGCAAATTTTGCTAATGAAATACTGCAAAAAGTTTTTAAAAAGCAGTCTTTCTATTTGTAAGGATATAGCCTTTCAACAGAGGATACTGCTAAAGAAAATTTATAAAGTATCAATTTCAGCCCCTTATGCCTTATATAAGTCATTAAGCATCTCCCTTTAAGATGGTCCCTTCCTTCTTAAAGTGACCTTTCAGTGTAGGCATAAGAGATAAGACATACATATTTAAAAGTTTAACATTACTAACATTAGACATTAATATTAACAATAAACATTGATATTACTAATGTCTTATATTAGAATATGATTAATTGCAGAATTGGTGCTATGGGTCAGAGATTGGCAAACTGTAGCTCACAGGCAAATAGCTACTGACTGATTTTGTAAATAAAGTTTTATTGGAACGCAGCCCACTTGTTCATTTGCATATTGTCTGTTTCTCCTTTTGAGCTGCAAGAGCAGACTTGAGTAGTTGTTACAGAGATTTTGTGACTGCAAAATTCTATGAAATCTTCAAAGATTGCATAACCTTTTCCAAAACATGGAGAAAGAAGGAATCCTCCCCAACATGTTCTTTGAAGCAAATATCACCCCAACTCCAAAATCAGGAAAAGACCCAACAAAAAAAGAAAACTATAATTCAATATCATTAATGAATGTCAAAGCAAAAATATTCAATAACATTGTAACAAACAGAATATAGTGACACATTAAATAAATATACAAAAAAAATAAAAATAAGAAAATTATACATCATAGTCAAGTAGGCTTTATCCTAGGATGGTTCAACATACATAAATCCATAAATGTAATTCACTACATAAATAAAATAAATAACAAAGATCAGACAATCCTCTCAGTTGATGCAGAAAAGGCTTTTGACAATATCTGGCATCATTTTTTTGACAAGAACACTTAAGAAAATAGGCTTATGTGGGACATTTCTTAAACTGAGAGAGGCCATCTACAACAAACCCACAGCCAGTATCATGTTGAATGGACTAAAACTGAAAGCATTTCCACTCCGAACTGGAATTAGACAAGGATGCCCACTGTCAGCACTGCTATTCAATGTAGGCTAGAAGTACTAGCCACTGCAATCAGGCAAGAGTAGGAGATCAAATGTATTCAAATGTGGACAGAAGAGGTAAAACTTTTGCTCTTTGTGGATGACATGTTCATATTCCTAGAAAACCCCAGGGACTCAATTGAAAAGCTCTTAGAAGTGATCAAGGAATACATTAGCATCTTGGGATACAAAATCAATGCCCACAAATCCGTAGCCTTCATATATGTAGTAACAGTCGAGCTGAGAATAAAATCAAAGGCTGTATACCTTTTACAGTAGCTCCACAGAAGATGAAATACCTAGGTGTATGTCTAATAAAGGATGTGAAGGATCACTAGAGAGAGAACTATGAAACCCTGAAAAAAGAAAGAGCAGAAGATGTTAACAAATGGAAGAACATACCATGCTCATGGCTGGGAAGAATCAACATTGCTAAAATGTCTATACTACACAAAGCGATATACAAGTCTTAATGCAATCCCCATCAAAGCACCAACATTATACTTAGAAGAACTTGAAAGAAATAGTACTTTATTTCATAGGGAACCAGAAAAAGAAACCCAAATAGCCAATACAATTCTTAGAAATAAAAACAAATCTGGAGTCACATTACTAGACTTCAGGTTATACAACAAGTCCACAGTGATCAAAACAGCATGGAACTGGCACAAAAATAGAGACACAGATCCATGGAATAGAATACAGACCTTAGAGATGAATCCAGCCACATTATCATCATCTTTGATAAACTAAACAAAAGCATGCACTGGAGAAAAAATTTCCTATTTAATAAATGGTGCTGGGAGAACTGGTTAGCCACATGTAGAAGACTGAAAATGGAACCACACCTCTCACTACTGGCAAAAATTGATTCTCACTGGATAAAAGATTTAACTTTGAGGCATAAAACAATGAAAGTTCTAGAAGGGAGTGGGGAAAATGCTTGACAAAATTGGTCTGGGAAAGGATTTTATGTAGACGACCCCCCTGGCAATTGCAACAACACCAAAAATAAATAAATGGGATGCGATCAAGCTAAAAAGTTTCTGCACAGCTAAGGGTACCACAACTAAAACAAACGGATGGCCATTGGAATGGGAGAAGATATTTGCATACTATGAATCTGATAAAAGGCTGATAACTAGAATCTACAGACAACTCAAATTAATCAACACAAAAAGAGCAAACAACCCCATTTATAAGTGGGCAAGAGACTTGAACAGAAACACCTCTGAAGATGATAGATGAATGGCCAACAAACATGAAAAAATGCTCATTGTCCCTAATCATCAGAGAAATGCAAATCGAAACCACTCTGGGATATCACCTAACTCCAATGAGATTAGACCACATCACACTAAGAGAAGGAGAAGGGAAGACTTTTACACTGCTGGTGGGATTGCAAACTAATACAACCTCTATGAGAAGAAGTATGGAGAAGTCTTAAAGAACTAAAAGTTGACCTTCCATTTGATCCTGCAATCCCATTACTATGGATCTACCCAGAAGAACAAAAATCATTTTACCACAAGGAAATTTACACCAGAATGTTTACTGCAGCTCAGTTCACAATTGCCAAGTCATGGAAGCAACCCAAGTGCCCATCAGCTCGTGAATGGATTAATAAACTGTGGTATGTGTATACCATGGAGTATTACTCAGCCATAAGAAAAGATGGAGAGGCTCGGCGCCTGTAGCACAGTGGTTATGGCACCAGACACATACACCGAGGCTGAAGGTTTTGAACCTGGCCCAGGCCAGCTAAACAACAATGATGATGACTGCAACAAAAAATAGCAGGGCATTGTGGCAGGCACCTATACTTGGGAGGCTGAGGCAAGAGAATCGCTTAAGCCTAGGAGTTTGAGGTGGCTGTGAATTGTGACTCCAAGGCACTCTACTGAGGGTAACATAATGAGACTCTGTCTCAAAAAAAAAAAGAAAAAAAAGAAAAGAAAAAGAAAAAAAGAAAGGAAAAAAAAGAAAAAGGAAAAAAGAAAAGATGGAGACTTTTACTTGGATGGAGTTGAAACATATTCTTCTTAATAAAGTATCTCAATCATGGAAAAAGTATCCAATGTACTCAATACTAACATGAAACTAATATAGTATAAACAACTCTACACCCACATGAATGAAAAAACACAAATACAGTTTAGCAGAGGGGAGGGGAGAGGAGGGAGAGTGAGGGCGTGGAAGGGGGATGATTGGCAAGAGGAGGGAGGACAACTGGTGGGATCTCACCTATTGTGCACAATGTGAGGGTAGGTAAGGGCTTAACTACATCTTGAACTTCACCTTAGAAATGAAAACAATGTGACCTAAAAATTTGTACCCTTGTATTAAATTGAAATAAAAAAAAAAAGTCACAATCTTGCCCTTCAAATACAAAGTTTGTTGACCTGTGATTCAGACCAGTAGGTCCTAATGTTGACTGATCCTCAGAATCATTTTAGAAAGACTGATTTCAAGCCCTGCAGGATGTCACTCTCAGAATTTCAGCTTCAACATTAGCTTCCAGGCAATAAAGCTTTCTTAGATTGTTTTTACTAAGTGTAAAAATTATGTCTGTCTTTTCCAAGTGTATCTGTAAGATTTTTTTCATCATGTTTTAAAGTAAAGGGTTTAAGGAAAAAAAAAAAAAAAGAAAGAAAGAAATACTGATTTCTGGCCCCAAGTGAATTAAAATCCCTGGAGGCAGGGCCTTGGGATTGTCCTTTTTAAAATGGTTCTCTTATTGGTTGTGATAGTAAACCTGGCATAATAGATGCTGCGTTCACATTTGGAGAAATCACCATGCTCTGGAGTGCTTTGGGACCCTGCCGGGCGGAGGGCATTCATTGTACTTATGACACTGAAGACTTGTGTTGAACATCCTGCTATAAAAAGTAAAGAGCTAAGTCCCTGCCTTCAGAGAGCTCATGGCATAATGAGGAAGAGAGAGAGACAGGCGGCACACTGCAAAGGAGAAGAGGTCATCTCTGACGAGTTAGGAAGGTCTTTGGTGGCACCTAGGGGAATGTGTTTGGCCTGATGGCATAAAGGGTGGAGGACACGCAGAAAAGACTCTTCTCGGCTTGCAAGCAGTTCTAATGGCTTTGGCGTAGGGTGCATTTTGGGATGGGGCCAGAATATGAAGGGTCTTATATCCCTTTTTAGAACATTTGAAGGTAAAGGAGAGTCTATGAAGGATTTTAAGCAAGAGAGTTAGAAAATCGTATCATTTTAGAAAGAACATCTTGAAAGACAAGCAGGAGAATTAGAATTAATTGTGAATTAAAGACCACAGAACACAGAAGCAGAGGTAGCTTACCATATTGATTTTATAACAAGATTGTTTATTCATTTATTTAGTGTTGCTGTTAATATTATTACCATTGCTCAAATTTGTATTCTTTTTTATTTCAAATATTAGTTAAGGGGGTATAGGTGTTTTTTATAACATGAATGTCCTCTATAACACTGAAGTCAGGGCTTTCGTTGTGTCCATTACCAGAATAGTGTCCATCGTATCCAATAGGTAAATATTTACCCCACACCCACCCTCCTACTCTCCTCCTTGTTTTCTCATGTACTTTATATCATTTTGTGCTCATGGGTACCAATCTATTAGATCCCACTTAAGTGAGAACATATGGTGTTTGTTTTTTCCACTTTATGGGACTTAAAAGAGAACAAAGCAATGTTACTGCCCCTTAGTATTGGCAGGGAATTGGTTTCAGGACTCCCCCCACCTCTTGCCACTTCCCACAGATATGCATATCCTCTCAAATCATGTCTAGATTACTTATACTGCCTAATCCAATGTAAATGCTATGTACATAGTCGTTATTCTGTATTGCTTTTATTTATAATATTTTTTATTGTTTGTTATTTTTAATTTTTTTCTGAATATTTTCAATACATGGTGGCTTGAATCTGCAGATGCAGAACCTGCAGATACAGAGGGCTGACTGTGTGGGCCTTTCAATGAAAGGAAACCATGGCTACCTCAGGTCATTGACCTTCAGTTCAACAAGAGCATTTCTGGTAGAATAGCTGTAAAGGAAAATGTAATATTAAAAGCCATTATCCTTTCAAATGAAAGAATAGGGACATGTTGTTGAGAAAGGGCACATATATTCTCAAAGACACAGACATGATAGATTTTGTTCATAAATTTAAAAATTTTCTTCTATTCATAAACGCATAATTGCTCATTATTTAAAAACTTTGACATAATTTAAACAATTAACAATCTTAATAGTTTTGCAATTACTTGAAACTATTCTATACTTAATGTAAAGTTATTTATCAGAACTTTTCAATTTTCTTCCAGTTGATTTTGTTTTAAAAGATCCTAGAGAAAAAGAAGATGATAAAAAGACAGATGAATATCTACCCCATCGTGCTGAGTAAGTGCTCAGGTTTCTCTAGAATATTGACTATGTGACAATTTCTGTGTTGGTATATTTATATGCCATTTATATTTTCTCATATACATATTTATAATTTACATATAAATATATGAATATATCTACATGTATATATTTCCAATATAGGCATACTTCATTGTTTTATTGATGTTGCACAGATGTTGCATTTTTTACAAATTGAAGGTTTGTGGCAACTTTGCATCAAGCTAGACCATTGGCACCATTTTTCCAACAGTATGTGGTCACTTTGGGTCAGTGTGTTGCATTTTGGTAATTCTTGCAGCATTTCAGACATCTTCATTATTATTATATCTGTTATGGTCATCTGCAATCAGTGATCTTTCATGCTACTGTTACAATTGTTTGGGACAACACAAACTACACCTTATATAAGACAGCAAAATTAGTTGACAAATTAAATTTAACTCCTCCATTGACTGGCTGTTCCCTCATTTCTGTCCCTGTCCTCAGGTCTCCCTATTCCCTGAGACACAACAATATTGCAAGCAGGCAAATTAATAACCTTACCATAGCCTCATATGTCTCTCACTTTTTAAAATCAAAATTTGGAAATGATTAAGCGTAGTGAGGAAGGCATATTGAAATCCCAGATAGGCCGAAAGCCAGGTAGGCATCTTGTACCTAACTGTTAGCCAGTTTGTGAATGCAAAGGAAGTGTCCTTCGAGGAAACTAAAAATGCCACTCCAGTCAACGCACAAACGAAAAGAACATGAAACAGGCTTATTGCTGATACAGAGAAAGTTTTAATGATCAGGATGCAAGATCAATTCAGCCACAACATTCCCGTAAGCCAAAACCTAATCCAAAGCAAGGTCCTAATCCCTCTTAATTCTTTGGAAGTTGAGAGAGGTGAGGAAACTTCAGAAGAAAAGTTTGAAGCTAGCAGAGGTTGATTCATGAGGTTGAAGTAACAAGCTCTGTCCATAACATAAGAGGTGAAGCAGCAAATGCTGACCTAGAAGCTCTAGCATGTTATAGAGAAGATTGAGCTAAGATCAGTGATGAAGGTGGCTACAGTAAACAATAGATTTTCTATGTAGATGAAACAGCTTTATATTGGAAGAAGGCACCATCTAGGGCTTTCACAGCAAGAGTGGAAAAGTCAATGTCTGGCTTTAAAGCTTCAAAGGATAAACTGTCTCTTGATAGGAGATAATGAAGCTGGTGACTTTTGGTTGAAGCTAATGTCCATTTACCACTTCAGAAATCCTAGGGCCATTACTACTCTGTTTGTACTTTATAAATAGAACAAAAATCCTGGATGATAGCACATTTGTTTATAGCATGGTTTACTTAATACTTTAAGTCCATGATTGAGAACTTCTATTCAGAAAAAAAGGTTCCTTTCAAAATATCACTGCTCACTGGTAACGTAGCTGGTTGCCCAGGAGTTCTGAGGGAGCGGTATAAGGAGACTGACGCTGTTTTCACGTCTGCTAACACAACATCCATTCTGCAGCCCCTGGATCAAAGAGAAATTTCAGCTTTCAAGTTTTATTATATAAGAAATACATTTCGTAAGGCTATAACTACCATAGATAGTGATTCCTCTAGTGGATCTGGGTAAAATAAATTGAAAACCTTCTGGAAAAGATTCTCCATTCTAGATGTCATTTGGAACATGTGTAATCCTGTTGCTGCTTATGGATAAGCAAAGAAAGTACAGTAGAATCTCCATAGCTGAACACCTCCCTACACTGACCACCTCCCTGAGCTGACCTGATTTTCACACACAAGGCATGCATCGCATGTCCATATCAGTACAGCAGGCCTAGTTCCTTATGTTTACTACCTCCATATGTTGACCAGTTTATTATAGTCCCTGGGGCAGTCAACTTACAGAAGTTCTACTACAGTTCTTGAGATAGAATTTAGTCCTGGTGAAGATAGTATGATCATTGTTGAAATAACGACAAAGGATTTACAGCAGTGGTTCATTAGGAAGGTTCAACCTTCCTAATGCTGTGACCCTTTAATACAGTTCCTCATGTTGTGGTGACCTCCAAACATAAGATTATTTTCATTGTGTGCTCGCTTTGGCAGCACATATACTAAAATGGGAACGATACAGAGAAGATTAGCATGGTCCCTGTACAAGGATGACGCACAAATTCGTGAAGTGTTCCATATTTAAAAAAAAAAAAATTATTTTTGTTGCGACTTCATACCTGTAATTTTGCTATGTTATGAATTGTAATGTAAATATCTGATATGCGGGATGTATTTTCATTGTTACAAAGGGGTCACGACCCACAGGTTGAGAACCGCTGATTTAGAGTATTATATGAAGCTAATTGATAAGGCAGCACTGGAGTTTGCGAGGATCGACTCCAGTTTTCCTGTGGGTAAAATGCTATCAAATAGCATCGCAGGCTACAGAGAAATCTTTCATGAAAGATATGAACTTTATTGTCTTATTTTAAGAAATTGCTACAGGCACCCCAACCTTTGGCAATTGCTATCCTGATCAGTCAACAACCATCAACGGTGAGGCAAGACCTTCCACCAGCAAAAGATTATGATTTTCTATGAGAGGGACTTTACCTAACAAATGCAATCAGTGTAACCTGGTTTCTTGTACTCTCAATGAATCCCCGACAATAAAAACAATTAAAAAAAAAGGATTATGACTTGCTGAAGGCTTAGATAATTGTTAGTATTTTCTGGTAAGAACATTTTAAAATTAGTGTATGTATATTGTTTTTTAAGACATGCTATTGCACACTTAATATACTAGAGAATAGTATCAACATAACTTTTAAGTGCAATAAGAAACAAAACATTGTGTGATTTGCTTTATTGCAATATTTATTTTATTATGGTGGTTGGAATCAAGCCCACAATGTCTTTGAGGTATGCTTGTATACAACTGATTATTCCTTATTTATATATTTAAGCCTTACCATGTTACATTTACAAATCCATGGATAGATACATAGACACATAGACAGATGGACATGTAGATGGTTAAAACATAAATACCCTAATGGAAAGAATTTTGATTAGGTCTTTGTAACTCTACAGCAACTAGCATAACCTTCAGATATATAGGAGCATAAAAGCTTAATGGCAGTTTGCACAAAAGCAGCTTGGGAACATTGCAGAAATTATGAATTATAGAATGAATTTCAATTTATTATTAATATGTGGATTAAAGTATAGACTGTATTATGGGGAAATCTACTTGCTATGTATTTTCCCTAAAAATACTTAACATCTCTTAAATACCTTGAAGAGTGAAACTTATTTTTGTATGATTAAATAACCAATTCAGTTTTACTTTGTTTCTTTTATATCATTTAAAAGTGCCCTCAGTTGTTTCCCACTCAACACACATGCAAACAAAAAAGTTATACAGCCATTTCCACCTCTCCTTGGTAGAGAACAGCTTTTCTGCTGGGGAAAGATAAAAATCATCCTTTGTGCTTGTAAAGGTGATATGACCATGCTTGGAAAACTAAATTCAACTTTCTATGTAATAAAATAAGACTAAGTGTTTAAAATCGGTGAGAATGAAAAATTATAAAATTATAACCACAAAACACAAAGGTTTAAATATGCACTGATGGTGAAAATGAAACATCTTAAATATGTAAAATATAGTTATTCAAACCACAGAAGTTACAGAATACAGCTGAACCTGGAACAATGTGGAGGTTAGGGGAACCAGCCCTCCAGGCAGTCAAAAATTCATGTGTACCTTTTGACTAAACTTAACTAGTCCCCAAAACTTAATAGCTAGTCCACTAACATAAACAGTCAACTAACACATATTTTGTGTCTTATATACTTTATTCCTATAGTAAAGTAAGGTACAGAATAGAAAATGTTGTTAAGAAAATGATAAGGAGCAGAAAATATATTTACTACTCATTAAGTGGAAATGGATCATCATAAAGGCCCTCAGTTTCATCATATTCACACTGAATATTCTAAGGAGGAGAAGGAAGAAAAGGGGTTGGTGTTCAGGAGTGGCCGAATCAGAAGAAAATCCATTCATAAGTGGACCGGCACAGTTTCTACTTGTGTTATTCAAAGGCCAACTGTGCAAATGTGTCTTCAAATGAAAATGTTGGAGAGTGTTTGTGATTTATAAATGAACTTTCTGCATTAACAGAGGATAAAGGTGAAAGAGATTTCTGTAGGCAGGCTGCACTATATCCTTAAAATGTTTTTAAAATAAAGAAAAAAATTTAAAAAATAAATAAATGAAGGGTAAATTTAAGTGTTGTATGTTCAGAAATTAATAAGAATCTTTGAAAATACATAGGGAAAATAGCTGGTTACTGTTTCTGTTTGATCACTGTATGTTACTGAGGACTTAATAGGGTAAAGTGTTTAGATAGAGAAATTAGTTACCTTATTCCAGGTGTGGTGGTGCCTGCCTATAGTCCCAGCTGCGTAGGAGCTTGAGGTAGGAGGACTACTCGACCCCAGGAGTTTAAGCCTGCACAGTGAGCCACTCTAGTCCACGCATAGCAAGATATATCTAAAAAAAAAAAAATTTAGTTACTTTATGTGTTGAAGATTTAAATCTAATTTCATAATCATTGTTTATCATATTGAAATTATCATAAACCATAAAGAGCATGATCTTTATATATTTTAAAACATTTTTGCATGTTTTGTTGTTACCATGAAAGATACTCATATTTTTTATTAAAATTAAATCACTTAGCACTCTGGGAGGCCGAGGCAGGTGGATTTCTTGAGCTCAGGAGTTGGAGACCAGCCTAAGTAAGAGCAAGAGCAAGAGCCCATCTCTAAAAATAGCCACGCATTGTGGCGGATGCCTGTAGTCCCAGCTACCTCTGGAGGCTGAGACAAGAGGATCACTTGAGCCCAAGATATTGAGATTGCTGTGAGCTATGATGCCATAGTACTCTACTGAGAGTGACAAGGGAGACTCTGTCTCAAAAAAAAAAAAAAAAGGAAACAAAAACTAAAAGCAAGCAAACAAAAAATTAAATCACTATTGCTCAAAAGTACATTTGCTATGCAAATACTTTCTTTTGATTTTTAAAGATGATAATTAAATATTTTCTGTTTGTTTTTTAGGATGGAAATTCTGCCAAAACCTTGGAGGAAATCTTTCTTAGCTGCAAGCAGTTATATTAGGGATCACTTGAATGCAATGAACCCCACAATGCTGGCTGTGCTAGATTTGTGGCACAGTAATTTTAAGTGAGTATTTCATGTTTTACTGGGTTTTTTAAAAAAGAATTGAAAGTTTTTTATGAGACCAAAATTATCTTTTACTATGTTAACTTAAAAGTAAAACAGTTATAATATTAATGTCTGCCTTCAAACATGGCTTTAAATAAACACCATAGAAGTTTATAGAGCAAAAGGTGAACATTACCTTTCATCTCTTACCCAATTTTCTCTCTCTCTTTCCTACCCAATTATCACACATGCTTTAAGGGTAATCACAGTGAAGGGGCTGAATTATCAGACCTTATTTTACGTTGCACAGATTATTTGTAGCTCCAATCTTCCAATGGTTGAGAAAGAGGGTAAATATTGCCCATGTGAATGGTATGAGGTCATGTTTCTAGATGTCCTTTGGGGACTTTTGGCGGCACCTCATAGGGCATTGCCTTGGCGGGGACAGTGAAGCCTTGTGTGGGAAACACAGGGCAGAACTATACATGGAGATTGGTGCATGCTGCTGGATCAAAGAGTTTGGCCTTAGTGCCCAGAGGGTTGGCGATGGCTCACTGGGGCTTCAGCTTCATGTCCTTCCCTTGCATGGCCACTGCCAAGGCCCTGGGAGGCATCATTCAATATACTCATGTGAATAAATGTTTTCATAAAATTTTCAAAAATAATACAGATTTATATTATTTTTCTTAAAGAAGGCATCCTTTCAGATCTCTCAAAATTTGGATCTGCCTGTGCCCTTACAATAAATGAGATGGCACCCTGGTTGCCGAAGCTTGGGTATAGAGGTTGGTCTGCTGGGCCTCAACTCACTCACCCTGGCTTATATGTGACCCCCTACTTTTTATTGCAAGTATTGTTATAACTGTTTAAGGGCAAAATAAATGAACACTTTGTTCTGCCTCCCAGGAGACCAGCTAAGGAAAGCTGGTGCCTATAAAATTGCTTTAAATTCTGTGGGCCTTACAGAAGTAGAGCTGTTGTCTCTGCCCTCACAATCCCGCATATGTACACTAGGGGGCACTTACCAACTTCTCAGAACCCTTCAACTTTGGATTCCACAGTCCAATTAGTGCCGACCCAGATCCTACCCCAGGGCCATTCCAGCTTGACCTGCCTCAGTCGCCATCTGATTACAGGCTCTTTGTCCTTCGGACCTCCCTTTTCTCGTATGTAAAAGGATTGGTGAGTTTGTGGTGTCTAAGGCTTTTTCCTTCCCTTACTCCATCTCTGTTGTCCTTTCTTACTTTGTTTAGCAAATTTTAATTTATTTATGCAGATCTAGATGTGATTTTACAAAAATACCTACATAAGATCATATATACTTTTAAAATGTGGCCTGTTTTGCTTTCGCTGTGCTTGTCTTCCGCCTGCCTTTCTTTCCTTATACTCACCCTTCTTTCTACTGACACAGCCAAATGATGCGTGATAAAAGCCAAATGGGTTTCTTTCTCTTTCCATGTTTTTCTTATGTTCATATAGCCACATAATATATATTACACATACATGTATACACATACATAACACAAATATGTACACATATATGCTATTTTTTTGTCTTTATTGTATAAGATGACTACTACTGCATTTTACTTTTCTCAAGAGATTTTGCAAAAGTCCCTATGACTGAACTGATCTAACTATAATTTATACTTTTTAATAGGTGTACAATTTCTCATGATATGGCTGAATCATCAATTTTTCCAGCTACACCTCCACTAAAGACATTCATTTTGCTTTCAGTTCCTGCTACTATGAATAATGTCTAAGAAAACAACCTTGTACATATGTTCTTATTTATTGGTACTTTTGTTTCCCTAGAATAGATTCCCAAAAGTGATATTAGTGGATCAAAGTATATTTGTGTTTCTATTTTAGTAAATATTGGTAGATTTCTTTCTAGCAATATTTGATATTTCGCATTTCTATCAACAGTAAAAGAAGATTAAAAAAAAAACAAACAGTAAAAAAGAACTTCTTTCTCCAAAACTCTAGCTATGTATATTATAGGCTTATACCTGGAATCCCAACACTGTGGGAGGCTAAGGCAGGAGGACGGTTTGAGACCAGAAATTTGAGACCAGCTCCAGAAACATAACAAGACCTTTCCTCTACAAAAATTAAAAAATTAGCCAGGAGTAAGGGGGTGTGTTTATGGTCCTGGTTACTTGGAAGACTGTGATAGGAGGATCAGTTAAGCCCAGGATTTTGAGGTTACAGTGAGCTGTGATTGCACCACCGCACACCAGCCTGGGTGACAGACGAGACCTTCTCTCTAAAACAAAATAAAATAATAAAATATAATAAATATTTTAAGTGTGTTTTGTTTACGAACCAGTATTTTATATTGGTCTTTGAGTAAAAATTAAATGTGATTTTTGAAAATAACATAATGACTAATGCTAATGTTGTTTTTTCATTTTTTAATCTGCTGGAGAAAATTCTTGGATGAGTAGACCATGTCCATAACAGAGATCCATAGCACTGTAGTCAAAAGAGGGATTGTACTGAGAGCTGATGACTTGAGTAGGCCCTCTATTCTTTTTTTTTTTATTGTTTTTATTATTAAATGATAGCTGTGTACATTAGTGCAATCAAGGTGTACAATGTGCTGGTTTCATATACAATCTGAAATGTTTTCATCAAACTGTTTAACATAGCCTTCCTGGCATTTTCTTAGTTATTATTTGAAAACATTTGTATTCTGCATTTAGTAAGGTTCGCCTGTACCCTTCTAAGATGCACCGTAGGTGTGGCCCCACCAATTACCCTCCCTCCACCCATCCTCCCCCCTCCCCTCCCCTCCCTTGCCCCTTTCCCCATATTCTTGTGCTATAGTTGGGTTATAGCCTTTTATTCTTTAAAAAAATCAGATAGGTTCAAAAAATTTTTATATACTGGGTCTCAATTAGGTGTGAGATTCCTTTACTCCATGGCTCTCTGATATTTGGGGTTGCTTTCTCTTTAGAGAGGGTGCAATTTTTGTTTACATAGTAGTGGATTCTGTAAGCATTGAGCCCCTATCTCTTTTCTTGTTCAGATTGCTACAGTTTAAAAGCACAAACCCGTCTAAAATATTCATCAAATGCCAGTCATTGCAACCTTCTTCTACTTCACAGGGCATGTGAAGTATTAAATTTGCATTTCTATTAAATTATATAAGCTTTTAAAACTAGAATTTCTTTTATTTTCAAATAGTTTTTTGTGGAAATTTATGGAATACATTAGAAATTTGTATGTGGACATTAATCGTACATAGTGATCAGGTCAGGGCCTTTAGGGTGTCCATCAGGTGATGGACAGCACAATACATTTTTGTTAATTATTGTCATCCTACTCTGCTATCAAACATTGAATTTATTCCTTTTATCTTACTCTATGTTCATAATCTTTAACCCACTTCTCTTCATCCTCTTCCTCTCCCCAGTTACCCTTCCTAGTTTCTCTTATCTGTTTTTTCACTCTCTACTTCGTGTGTTCAAATTTTGTAACTTTTCACATAGATATTTCTCAAAGAGGACATATGGATAGCCAACAGGAATGCGAAAAAGTACTCAATATCACTAATCATCAAACAGACACAAGTTAAAACAACAACGAGATATCATCTTGCCGCAGTCAGAATGGCTATTGCCAAAAAGACAAAAAATTGCAAATGTTTGTGAGAATATTTAATTTTATAGAACACAATTTTTAATGACAAAACCTAGGAAAATGATATTTTTGAGAAGGGGTCAATTACCCAAAATGCCAAATACCAAAAAAAAAAAAAAATCTTTCTCAAATTACGGTTCAATTTTTTCTTTCTTGCAGAAAATTACGTTTAATTGACATTGAAGAATTTCACAATCGCCAAGATGCATTAGAGCTATCATATTTTCAGACCATTATCATGAGACACATGGAAACTGCCAAAGAGACTCTACTTAAAGTGTAAAGTTTTAAAGTTTTGTATAAGAAAACATAAGTTTAAAAATGTGCACTGCGTGTTACTACTTTTAGAAAATCACTTTTTAACAAAATTTAATTGTTTCTATATGGGAGTTAAGTACTGTATAATGTCTTGACTTGCCTTGGTCTGTGCTGTTCGCATGGCACTAATTGTGTAGGAACTAAAATGATCATGGTGAATGGATGCTGTTTTTTAAATGTCTAGTTTCTACTTCTGCTTTGGCAAGGATATTGGATCCTATGGAGGAATTATCATCAATAAATCGTTTAGCAGATATATATTTGACCTCAACTATTAATACAAGCAAAGTGCTATACCTCCTTTCATTTTATGTTTGGATGGGGATACAGAAGTGTTTAAAGAATGATTCTGTGAGGAAAGTATATTGTTGAAATAGTTTACAATCTCTTTAAAGTTAGACTTAACAAAGGATAATTAAACATCCTTTTGAATTGTCTCTTCAGAGTGGAATAGCCACCTGTAGTATTAATAATTCATGATGTGGGTTCTCTGAAACAGTATCAGAAAATGTTCTCTATCACAAGTCTTTAAGTTATATAAATAGGGCATTAAAATTGGATCAAATTTAAGATAACAGAAGACACAAAGTTTATGATATAAAAGTTACTTGGAAATATATCTTAATTACTTAAGATTAAATCTTTCCATTATCTTTTTTTCTTCTCCAATGTGTTAGAACCAAATTCTTGATCTGATATTGCTTGGAAAAACTTTTGCCTTTTTTTTTTCTATTAGTATTTTATTAACATGGAGTAGAAGTGAAGAAAGAAACTCCATGATTAATTACAGAGAAGAAAATGACATTTTAAGGACAGAATACAAATACATTATCATGATCTATAACTCTGGCTTATGCTCCAGGAATACATTAGCACTGCAACGTTTTTAGTAAGATGCATGTCAAAGTACAAAGTAAAGGACAAAGTTTTATTGAAAACTTTTTGCTGAGAAATGTAGATTGATTAGCTCTATCTCTTCTCGATGCTTCCTGATTGATTCTAAGAAAGGAACGCTCTGACCATACTTTAAGTAGTGAGCCAGGATGTGTTTATCATGACTAATGGGCAGAACATCAGCTCTCAGTGGAGAAACAATTAGCAGATGGTTAATCATGTCATCTACCCCAAACCCAAATGTCCTTCTTAGGCCTCAGTCTTCCCCCTTCCACTCAGCTGTTCACGTGGTCTACCGCTCAGGCTTCCGGAAACCTGTTTTTCTGTGACCTTTGCTTCTCAAGTCCTTTGCTATCTCTTTTTCTGGCTCTGCTTATTCTTAATACCCCCTAAAAGTGGGGCTCTTCGGCTCTTTGATCTCTCTTTCTCATATTCTCTTGACAATTTCATGATTTCAGCTGTTCAAAGATTTTCTTTTCTGACCCTAGGCTCTGCTTACCAATTTTAAACATTGATATATAAAAGTTGTAAATATGTATGGGGTACCTGTATTTAAGGATATTTTGATATATGCATATATGATGTGTAATGATCAAATCAAGTCTAGGTAATTAGGATATCTACCTCCTCAAACATTTATCAGTTCTTTGTACTAGAAACATAAATCTTTTCTTCTAGCTATTTTGAAATACACAGGGTTTCCCAAAGGTTGCCCTAAAGTTACCATGCATAGGGAAAATAGGAAATTGTAGCTAATGTACCTTTGTTTACAAAAAAATTCTTTACAAAGTTTTACCAAATATTTACAAAATATTCTCTGCATGTTGGCCACCTCTTTGTAACATTTTATAATGAATATTTTGTAAATATACATTTAGTTACAATTCCAATTTTCCCAATGTGTGGCGACCCTAGGGGCAACTTTTGGGATACCCTGTAGTATAAATTCTAGTTAGCCTTACTGTGCTATCAAATTCCAGCCTCTGGTAACCACCATTCTACTCCATAAGAACATTTATTCAGCTTCCTTATATGAACCATAATGTGCAATATTTGTTTTTCTATGCCTGGATTATTTCACTCAACGTGATATCCTCCAGTTCCATCCATATTGTTATAATTCATGAGATTGCATTCATTTTTATAGCTGAATAATATTCCGTTCTAATATTCCATTATGTATATATTCCACATTTTCTTTATCCACTCACCCAATGATGATGTCTATGCTGATTTCGCAACTTGGCTATTGTGGATAATGCTGTGATAAACATAGGAGTATAGATGTCTCTTTGATGTATTGATTTCCTCTCTTTTGGGTATATACCCAGCAGTGACATTGCTGGATCAATTGTTGTTGATACAATTGTTGATACTCTTTTGCATAATAGCTGGAGTAATTTACATTTTTACCAATAGAGTATGAGAGTTCCCTTTTCTCCATATCTTTGCCAGCATCTGTCTTTTTGATAAGAGCCACTTGAACTGGCGTGAGATGATGCAGAAAATGCAGGTGCACTTCCCTGAGGGTTAGGGATGTTGAGTATTTTTCATATGCCTGTTGGCCATTTGTATGTCTTCCTTTGAGAAATGTTTATTCATCTCTTTTGTCCATTTTAAGGGGTTTTTTTGCTGTTGTTTGAGTTCTTCGTATATTCTGCTTACTAATCCTTTGTCTGATGGGTATAGTTTGCAAATATTTTCTCCCATTCTATAGACCGTCCCTTTGCTGATTGTTTCTTCTACTGTGCAAAATCTTTTTAGCTTGATATAATTCAATTTGTTAATTTTTGCTTTTGTTGCCCGTGCTTTTGAGGTATTTGCTAAACAAATCTTCATCCAGATCAAGGCTGTACTAAATATCTCCAGTAGATGTTGGGTCTGCCCCTGAATCTCAGCATGTCCACAGCAATGCTCATTTCTCCTTCTTCCAAACTTGCTACCTCTTCCTGGACAATTCACAGGCCAAGTTGAAAACCTTATGAGTTTTTTTGTCTCTTTTGCTGATCATCTACCCTCATCACTTATACTTTGCCTCTAGTCACATCCTGTGTATTGCTACCCTTAAAAATTGAGGTATAATTCATTTACCATAAAATTTGCCACTTTAATGTATATAATTAAATAGTTTAACAAAGTTGTGGAACCATTACCACTAATTCCAGAACATTTTCATCATTCTGGAAGAAATTCTGTACCTGTTAGCAATCATTCTCCATTCTCCCTCTTACAAGTGTCTGGTAACTATTGATAATATTTTTCATCTTCATGGATTTCTCTATTCTGGACATTTCATCTCAGTAGAATAATGTAGTATGTGGCCATTTAGGTCTGGTGTCTTATAGCAAGCATAATGTTTTCAAGATTTATCTATCTTGTAGCATATATGAATACATCATTTCTTCTCATGGCCAAGTGTTTCATTGTATGGATATGCATGCATACCACGTTTTGTCTTTTTAGTCATCAGTTGATATTCAAAGTGGGTCATTTCCACTTTGGGACTATTTTTGCTATGAACATTCATTTTGTCTGAACATATTTTTAATACTCTTGGGTATATACCTGAGAGTGGAATTGCCGGGTTATATGGTAACTCTATGTTTAACTTTCTAAGTAACTGTCACACTCTTTTCCAAAATGGCTGTAAGGTTTGACATTTTTAACAGTGGTGTATTTCTCCACATTCTTGCCAACACTTGCTTTTTTTTTTTTTTTAGTTTCAGATTAATATAACAGCATATACAATTAGGTGACATTGTTTCCTCTTGTTAAGAAAGGTCCAAGTTGTATTTGAGTCTTCCATCCAGGAGGTGTGCCATATAACCCTACATTGTACTCATTGGGTGGTAGCTTACTGAGCCCCTTACCTACCTCCTTCTCCCCCTTCTTGAATATAATTGTGTTTTTCCTTTCTTGTGGGCCTGTAGCTGTTCATCTACTAGTTTCAAATTAGTATGAAGTGCATAGGATGCTTGTTTTTCCATTCTTGAGAGACTTTACTAAGGAGAATATTCTTCAACTCCATCCATGTAAATATAGAAGATGTGAAGTCTTCATCTTTTTTTATGCTTGCCAACATTTTTTACTGCCCATCTTTCTGACTATTTCCATCCTGGTGGGTGTGACATGTCACTGTGGTTTTGATTTGTGCCTTCTTGATGACTAATGATGTTGAGCACCCTTTTATGGGTTTACTGTCCAATTTATTTGTCATCTTTTGATATTTGTCTATTGAAATCTCTTGCTCATTTCGTATTGGGTTATATGATTTATTGTTGAAGTGTAAGAGTACTTTATATAGTATAGATACTGGACTCTTCTCAGTTATATGATTTGCAAATATTTCTCCTATTATGTACTTTGCTTTTCCACTTTCTTGATATGGTCCTTTAAGCACAAATATTTTTAATTTTCAGGAAATCTAATTTACCTGATTTTCCTCTGGTTGCATGTGTTCATGGTATTATTTCTAAGAAACTATTGGCTAATCCAAAGTCACAAAGATTTATTTGTTTTATTTCTAAGATTTCTATAGTTTTAATTCTCATGTTGAGATCTTTTTGATCATTAAATTCATCCCTTTTAACTTATTATTATTATTATTATTATTATTATTGTATAGACAAGAGTCTCACTTTATCACCCTTGGTAGAGTGCCATGGTGTCACACACCTCACAGCAACCTCCAGCTCCAGGGCTTAGGCGCTTCTCTTGCCTCAGCCTTCCAAGTAGCAGGAACCACTAACTTATTTTTTTTTTATTATGATGTGAGGTAGTAGTCTAAATTCAGTCTTTTTCATGTGGATATTCTGTAGTCTCAGCACCATTTGTACAAAAGTCTGCTCTTTTTTATTGAATAGTCTTGGCATCCTTGCTAAAAATCAATTGACCATATATGTTACAATTTGTTTCTAGACTCTATTCTGTCTTATTGTTCTCTTTTGCTTTATGCCAGTACCATACCATTTTGATTATTGTAGCTTTATATTAAAAATAAGTTTTGAAATCAGGAAATGTGAGTCCTTTAATTTTGTTCTTTTTCAAGATTGTTTTCATTGTTCTAGATCCCTTGTATTCCATATGCATTTTAGTATCAAATTACCCATTTTCATAAAAGAGCCTATTGATATTTTAGAGATAATATATGCATTAAATTTGCAATTCAATTTTGGGAGTATTGCCATCTTAATAACAGTAAGTTTTCCAATTTGCAAATATGGGATGTCTTTCCATTCATTATTAGTTCTTTTTAAATTTCTTTTAATCATGTTTTATAATTTTCATTGTATAAATCTTGTATTTGGGGGGGCTTAATTTTTCCTATTTTATTCTTTTTGATGCTATTGCAAGTATAATGTTTTACTTAATTTCATTTTCAGGTTATTTACTGCTAGTATATAGAAACACAACTGATTTTTGTATATTGACTTTATATTCTGCAGCCTTGCTGAATTTATTAGCTTTAATAGTTTTTACGTGTGAATTTTGTATGGCTTTCTGTGTATAAAATCATGTCATTTGCAAATAGAGTTTTTCTTATTACTTTCCTATTTCTTGCCTATTTTCCCTGGTTATACACTCACATACAGTGTTGAACAGAAATGGCAAGAGCAGGCTGAGCACAGTGCCTCATGCCTGTAACCCGAGCACTTTGGGAAGCTGAGGCAGGAAAATTGCCTGAGGTCAGCAGTTCAAGACCAGCCTAAGCAAGTGCAAGATCCAACCTCTATAAAAAATAGAAAAATTAGCCAGACATAGTGGTATAGTCATACTTGGGAGGCTGAGACAGGAGGATCATTTGAGCCCAGGAGTTTTAGGTTACCATGAGCTATAATGATACCACTGCATTCTAGCCTGAGAGATAGTAAGACCCTGTCTCAAAAAAAAAAAAGAAAGAAAGAAACGTTTATTGATTTCTTCCTATTGTTTTTCTGTTCTATATTCTATATTTTGTTTGTTTCCATTCAAATCCTTACTTTCTCCCTTCTTGTTTTGAGTTTAGTTTGTTCTTTTTCCTTCTAGTGGAGTTTTGTGTTATTGATTTGAGATCTTTCTGGTTTTATAATGTAAAGGTTATTTTTTATAGCAATAAATCTCCTAATTTATTAATTTTGCTGCATTCCATGATTCATTCATCTTAAATTATTTTCTAATTTTCCTGTGATTTCTTCTTTGTCTAATTTAGTACTTAGAAATGTGTTATATTTCATACATTTGTGAACTTCCAAGTGCCCTTCTGTTATTGATTTCTAATTTTGTATGATTTCAATCCTTTTACATTTATTGAGACTTATTTTATGACCACCAACTATTTTTTAATCTTCTCTTAGAAGAATCTTGACCTCTTCCTCCAAATTCACACTGCTAGTACTCTCACAAGGCCCTCATAACCTCCCATGTAGGCTATTGCAAGATCCAAATAGCTGCTATATGTCTGTCTTCTTTTTCTCTGGTATTTTCTGTTTTTTCAAGCTTAGCCTACAGGGCACTGTCAGATGAAACTCCTCCAATTCAGTGCATCTTTTTTTGTTAACAAAACAAGTCCATATTTCTTAAAGGCCTTTTAAGATTTCTGCACTATGGACCCTCAGTTCTGAGATGACTTTCACCTTGGGTCATACCTGTAGAAATAGTCATGTTAAATAAAACAGAATATAACTTCTATTACTAGGCTGTAATCATACCTAACCAATGTTAAAATCTGTCTACGTACTAAGTCTGAAATCTCTGTCCTCATGTTTAACCAATTACTGTTTTTTAAAGTAACTAGTTATTCCGTATTTGTTTCCATCTGTGAGATAGAAGAGCTAGAAAATTTGAAAGTTATTTAGTTATTTCCCTCTTAAAGTGTATGACTCTTAGCATTGTCATCTTTGCATACTACATAACTGTAATGACTAAATCAGATCATAATGTGATTAAAACGGAGTAAGGACCTCTTGCATGCCATTGGAAAATATTATAATTTACAATTTTATAATGCTTGATGTAGCTCATTACTGGAGAACAATTTTGTCTGTCCTTCAGTACTCAGCCTAAATGACCTTCTTCCATTAAATCTTTATTGTTATCTAATCAAAAGTTATCTCTTCCTTCTGAATGCTTCCAGGTCTTTATTCTCTTATAATTCCTTCCTTTTATAAAATGTGTATGTGCCTTTTTTTCTTTTATTAGTCTAAGCTCTTCGAGGACTGAGAAATCTTTCATACCCTAAATGTTTCATACATAATAGAGAATTATGTAAATATTTTTGAGATAATGGGTGAATAGATAACATTCAAAATGCATTTTATTTGTCCTTTTCCCAGTTCTATAGACCTAAACTTATTTTATCTCTTGTCTGGACAGGATTTCCCCCATTCATTCTTCTTATTTTCTCATCTATGACTTCCATTATCTCTATTTTAGATAGTAAGATGATCAGCTATATTAGCCCTACTTACTCCACTTATTTTTCTTTATAATCCTTCTTTCACTTCAGATTCCTCTGTCATGGCCTTCCTTATTCTCTTTTCTCTCTGTTCTTCAGTGAAATTGCTATCTTCATTATGAAACTCTTCTATACCTTTGTTCTTTAAATTCAGATTTTTTCTGCTATTACATATTGCTTCATAACTATGAAAGAAAGGATGATGTCATTTTTTAATGCCTTTAATGACACTTAATGACATATTCTCAGTATGTAGCAAACTCTCAGCACATATTTCGTTGAAGGACTGAGTAAATATATTTAAAATTTAGATTTTTCTCTCTTGGAGTATCCAAACAACTCCTGAAATTATTGATGCTTTATTTAAAAAATTCAGTCATCTCTTATGAAAGAAGACACTAGAATTGTTTAATTCTGTGGTTTTGGACAGCAGTTTTGTAAGTTGAAAACTTCACTTAACATCATGATGTACCTATGTATAAAATTTCACTATTATTCTTTTGTTAGAAAATTTCACGTAACATCGTGGTATACCTATATATAAAATTTCACTACTATTCTTTTGTTACAAGGACACATACATATTTGAAAATTTGTTTTAGATCTGGCATACTTTTAGGATATCACATTAAGGAAAGTGGGAAAATAAAAAACAAGATTTTATTGATTTGTATCATGTTTCAAGTCACTGTGAAACAGAATAGCATGAAATACCAAATGGGTTGGACGTAGTATAAGCTCTCCCTTGGCTTAATCAGTTATTCATGTTTTAACTTAAAAGTAATGAACACATTCCCTGGTGAACATTTAGGAGACTGGGGAGGAGTATCTCATAATAGCCAATAAAGTTGGTTCCCATATTTCCTCAATGAGGGCAGGAATCATAGTTCTAGGAGTTAGATTTATGTCTTTTTCACAGCATCACATTGCTGAGTCATTTTCTATCAGCTAAGATTAAAAATGTCTTTTCCCAGAAGTGAAATATTCTTAACACTTACATTTCAAAGAACAGATAATGTCATTTAGCAATGTACCTCTTTATGAAGACCTTTGGACGTCCAGAAATTACTGTTCAGACTTAATGAAAATGGAGTAATTCACTGAAAGTATCGACTTTTAAAAGTCTTTTGTTCTTTCAAGGTGGTTTCCAGAAGTGCAGAATATTTATTACCAAGGTAATAAAAAAAAGCAATTGCCAACTGGTGACAACAGTGCCAAATTGGAATCTTTTTTCAACTGTGCTGCTGCACTTATGACTTTACAGCTGCAGGACCTTTGTTCAGTCTCTATGCAGGATTTCACAGACTTAATTGTGCAACCCGCGGTGAGTACAATCCAGTTATATCAGTACACATTTACTCATTTATTTATTTTCAGTTCTTTCAGAGAGGAAAATGATAAAATATCTTTACTAGTGAGAAAGCAGAAAATACAACTTTATACCTGTTAAGTATATTTGTTAAAAAGGCTAGTGTTAACCCACACACTTAGAATATGTGATTATTACATTAGGTGAGAATTAGGGAAAATTCACATAATTGTAGAATTTGGGTCATGAAGGCTGGAAAAAGTTACAACGAGGAGGCTTTTCTATTTCTGGAAGGAGGTCTTATTACAGTGTAAGCAGGGCCTTTGAATTGGAATCTCCCCTTGGGCTCTTTCTTGCATGATTCTAGAATTCCATTGCTATACATAACATATCCTTGTTTGGGGGGAACCTTGATCCCGTAATTAACCTGTAGTAACCAATGGATACTGAATACAAACAAATCTACCTTGGAATCATTCTCACTCTTTTTAGCAGAGATCCTCTGTTCCCATGTATTCCAGTTGGGACTGGTGCACTCCTTGGTCTATCACAATTCATATATTTCTATATGTGAAATTAAATATATGTTCATGTATGTAAATTTCTATTTTTTGCAGGATTCTGTCAGAGCTTTCGAACATCCAGGTTTCATCATGAGGCTGATTCTTGAAAATGACACTATTAAGTTTGAACCTGACTTTAATGACTATATAGAAATCCTTCTAAATGTTTATGATGTCATGATTAAAGCTGTCAGTTTTGTGCCGAGAGTTGAGACAAAATTGTATTCCAAGTGGGTAAGTAAGAATAATAATCTGATTGCTTGAATTTGCATAATGATATTCACTTCAAGTACCTTCTGAAAGGTGTAGACAGGTATCCCCTGCTTCACGGAATATGAATGACCTGGAAACACTGGCTTACAAGAAAAGTTTTGCAATAAAAAGTACCATTTCCCCATTACCTTCTTTTAAGATATAGGTATCTACTTTCCTAGTCTAGTCTTTAATTTGCCTTAGCTGAAAACTTTCTGAGGGGAAGGAGTTGAAGTTGTGATTGGTTCTGAGGCAGTCCATGAATGTTTGCTGTGGCTCTCATAACATTTTCTATAGCATTCATCCTTTGCTGTAAACAACCATCTTAGTTTTCCAGCTCTGTAAAACTGTCCTTCAACTGATTACTCTCCTCATACACTGTTCCCATAAATACTGAACTCCTGTCTTTGTAGTTTCAACTCACAGATCCTATCTATGACATTTCAGCAGTAGTTATTCCTGTCTATTATATGAAACTTGCACGTCTGAAAATTCTCTAAATTTTAAGTTAGGTTTTGTAAGTCCAATCTGTAGCTTTCTTATTCTTTTTTATTTTTAAAATAGTTTACTAATAGCTACTAAAAAAAGTACAGGAGACTAGTGCATAAAGGTTTAAATAGAAAAGTTAATACCAGTGTAGTTACAGCCCATGCTTTTTTAATGTATAATTTATGGAGTACAAACACAATTTTATTACATGTATAGATTGCGTAGTGGTAAAGTCAGGGCTTTAAGATATCTGTCACCCACATAATATACATTGAACTCAGTAAGTAGTTTCTCATCATTCACTCCCCTCTCAATCCTCACCTTACTGAGTGTTCATTGTCTATAAGTTCACTATGTCCATATGTACACATATTTATCTTTTCGTATCTCCAGTTTTATCTATTTTGCTACAAAAGACATGATTACTCTTTTTTTATGGCTGAGTATCATTCTATTGTGTATACACACCACATATTCTTTATCCAATCATCTGTTAATGGATGCTTAGGTCTATTCCATATCTTTGCTGGGTGTTGTAAATAGTGCTTCAATAAACAAAGAAGTGCAGCCAATCCTAAGGAATAGAATGTTATCAGAATGTTTAAGCGCTCTTCCAGGGCTCCTTCCCGTTCACATCGCTGTCCTTCCACTTTCTAGCCAAAGAATCAGTATCCTAAACGTTAGAGTATTATTCATGATTTTTAAAAATAGAGTTGCTGCATGTCTGAATATTCCTAAATAGCTTTTATTTAGTTTTTCCATGTCTATGTATAAATCAATTAATTTTATAAGTGATCTCTGATTTGCTTATTTCACTTAACATTATAATTGTGAAATAATCCATGTTGAAGACATTACCAATGAAAATTGAGCTTCTCATTTTTTGTTATTTTATTTTTGTTTTCTAGAAATTCCATAAGATATTTTTCAAATAGGACTGGTCATTTTTTATACTCTTTTATATTTAGTCATATATTCTGAAGAAGTCTTTACTTTTCTTTAGGCACGTAAAATATTTTAAATATTCTATATCCAATAACTATAGTATCCAATATTCTAGTATCTAGTATCTAAATATTTAGAATATTCTATATCCAATAATTCTATGGTCTGTGATGATCTGATTCTGCTGTTTGCTGACTTTTGGTCCTGGTGGCTTATTTCCCTGGGAACTTTTCCTTTATTATTATGCTTATTCTTGCAAGAACTTTATGCAGGAATAAGTCTTTGAGGCTTTGGTTTAAGTTGTTTTTTTGGAATTTGTATGTTTTCTTGAGTGTGCTTCTGAGACCAAGGACCATTTTAAGCTAAATTCTTGCTTAATGATTTCATGGAGAACATTGGCAGTGTTGAAAATACCATATTAGAATAAGCTTGTGGTTACAAATTCTTTGGCAACTATCTTTTTTTCCCCTTGAGGAACAAGGCAAAACCAGGACATATCCCTTACTTTTCTCCCTTTATTCAAAGATTTTGTCACCTTTTAATATTCTAACATTTTGGCTCCTTAGAAGCCTCACTTTGAGGTTGAGTCATATTTTAGCTTTCTTGAATTTATGTGAGATATCAGTTATGACTTCCTACGTTGTTCAGGTTTGAGCGTTTGTTCCCTGGCAGCCTCCATGCTCTCCCAATCCAAACACCACCTTACTGGAGACTAGCTTAATCACCAGGGATGAGCAGTGTCTCCAAAGGCAGCTGCTCAGTTCTGCACACAATGATCTCTCTCAGTTCATGCATTTTCATATTTTGGCCACTTACACTTTCCCTTATTTTTGCTTCCTTAGCTATACATTATAAGAGATAAGTTTGGAAATTTTTCCAGCATGATCATGTGTTTAAAAGTAGGTAGTTGGGGAGAGACACCTCCCCAACTCTGAGGACGGTCATAGGCAACAGTGAAAAATAATCATGAGGTGGAATCAACAGAAAAACTCTGGCAATATAAATAACCAGAGTAGGTCAACTCCCCCAAGGAATGACAAGGTAGATGAAGCACAAGATCCCTTGCATAAGCAAATGGCTGAGATGTCAGAAGTTGAATTCAGAGTCTGGATAGCAACTAGGATCAG
>CAUYRH010118239.1:0-14568 GCA_963574655.1 Perodicticus potto
TCCCACTACCAGGAGCTTTGGTGTTTTCTGTATTCTTTTCTGTAAATCAATTCTGTCTTATCTCGGACGGGTGGGAGGGGGGAAATAATGTAATGAAGAATAATAAAATACATGTATTTAAAAAAAAAAAAAAAAAAAAAAAAAAAAAATATGTATAATAAACAACATAATTTTCCATATTTTTGGCTATTTAAATAATAAATATTTTTTTTTTTTATTTAAAAAAAAAAAAAAAAAAAAAAGAGAAGTTACTCTTCCCGCCCACCTCTTCATCCTATTAGACACAAGAAATATAATTCTAGTTCCTTTTCAGTGACCCAAACAGAAAAATCCCAGATCTTTCAAAAGTAAAAGCCAACCTGATCATTTCAGCCCCACTCACATATTGTACACCTCAATAACATACTCTTTTTTCTTAGGACACAATCCAAAATTCTTAGCCAGTCTACCAGCTCCTCCATGGCCTGACTCCCCCTCACCACCCCTACTGCAGAGGTAAAGCTGCAGCATCCCAGCCTCTCTCTACCTGCAGCAGGGCACCCCTCATGGTGGAGAAGCCAGACTCAAGAGTTCAAATCCTACCTCTCTTAACGTACCAGTTGTGTAACCTGGGACGCTTACTAACCTCTTTGTGCTTCAATTTCCTTTTCAGTGAAATAAGGATAATAGCATCTGTCTCAAAGGATTTTTGTGAGTTACCAAATACAAAGGGCTTACATAATGCCTGCCACATAGCAAGCATGGCATAACTATTAGCTTTGGTCATTATTTTCCTCATCTTTGCTTCCCCTCATCCACTACATCTTAGTTTTTTTTTTTTTTAGTCTATCAACACATTTTTTTTATTAAGTCAAATACACATAGATCATGAATACATTTATGCATATGTGGGGTACAATGTGTTGAGTTTTTTAATACAATTTGACGTGGTTACATCAAACCAATCAACATAGCTTTCACCTCATTTACTTGATTATAATTATCTTTATGCAATTGTATTTTTTTAAGCATGTCAATTTGTAAAAATAATCAACACATTGAATCCAACAATGGCATTAATGTATTCATGATCTATGTACAAATTACTTAATAAAAAAATGAAAATAAAAATAAATAAATAAATAAAATACATCTTAGTTTAAATGACACTTTCTCTGAGAAGCCTTCTCCACCTAGGTTAGATCGCCCTATATCAGAATTCTGGTTACACCCTGTCCTCTATAGTAACCTGTGTCATCCTTCCAATTAGCTATGCATTATCTGTCTTCTTGGCCAGATCCTAAGCTCCTTGAGGTCAGACCTGGATGACCACAACTCCAGATTTGCCTGAGATGGTCCTGATTTACACCTGTCATCACAGCGTGGTAGACTGGACTGGTGTTCAGGAAACATTAACTTCTCTCTGCTTAAGAACTTGTATACCTGTACTTTCCAGCTCCATGGATCTGTGTGTGCCCACATGACTTGCTTTGGCCAAAGGAATGCTGAAAAGTGTGATTTCAGCAGTTGTGTTAAGAGGTACTGCCTGTTTTCATTCTTTCCTTGAGCTCTTATGATCCTCCATGAGAGGAACATGCCCCAGGCAGCTGCTGATTTAAGCAGAATTTGCAGACCTAGCTGGCTGTCAGATCACCAGAGGTCTTAACCTCCTTAATTCACAAAATCAAACCCTCAGGGAAAGAGCTAGTATATCCAAATGGGATATGATCTCACAGGACTGGACAAGAAAGGAACTAGACCATGATAAGCAAAAGACCATGAAGAAAAATGAAAAGGATGGAGAAAGCCAAGAGAAATCTACGTGCAGCACCTACTGGGGTTTTCAGGAGATGCAGTGCCCCTGAGTGGAGCAGAGATGCCATTTGTATATGGCCACTTCACTTCTGTCAGCAGAGCAGCTTGCCTTCCTGCCCGGGCCTGAGGACCGGGCAGCATGTCAGCCAAAGGGACTGCTGCCATTTTGTTAGAACTGATGACAGCTGCAAATGAGGCCATTGCCCTCCTGTGCACTAAAACACTCAAATGAAAAGTTCAAACTCCCAGTCCTCCAGTCGCCTGTCTCTCTTAACTATGTTCAGTTGAATATGAATTCTATGAAAGAAACTGGTGAGGCCAGGAAACAACTCTGAGACCTGAGCCTTCCAGTGTGTGTGTGTCCCAGGTCCCTGTTGCAGGCTGAGCTAAGACTGAGCTCCAGAAACTTCTCACATCTGAGCGAACCATTTGCCAGGAGCGCGCAGCCATCCCTGGCAGACACCCAACTGTCAAAGTCATCAAATAACCTTGAGATAAACCCAAGAAGGTACTAGAAGACAACAGCAGTCTCTCAGGCAGAGATCTTGAAGGTTTGTATGTGTGTGTGTTTTTTCTTTCTTATGTCTGTGACTTCCAGACCCACAAAATGCTGTGGTTTTCCGTTTCTAAAACAGAGGCATGTGCCTGTAGGAAAAGCCTGGGCATGCTGGGCTAATTAAATTTAGCTATCTTGCGGTTGTTGTTGTAACGTGTGTTCTGCCGAAGTTATTCAATGTGTTAAGACGTTTTCTGTTTATGTTGGTTACATACGCATGTGGTGTGGGTGGAGAACATCACTCCAGGGAACATTGTCAGCAGGAGTGGGGATCTTGGGGGTTCCAGAGAGACACGTGGCCAAATAGTGGCTCACGGGATCAAACAGTTGGGCTGTGTCCATGGTAACCCATCCCAGGGCCAATCCCCTCGCTACTTCTGAGCAGTCCCTCAGATCTACCTGAGATCTTGACTCCCACAGACAAAACTGCACCTGCCTAGAAGCTTTATGGAAAAGACACAACTACCAGGGAACTTCAATAAGTCCACAGGGGCTGAATAACTTACCCAGAGTTTCCCCAGGAGAGAGGGTGAAGAAAGAACTGAACTTACACACGCCCTCTCTCACCTGGCCAGCCGTGCACACAGTGAGGCCTACGCCCTTCCTGACACCCTCTGTTTTGCCACCTGCCTAAATTCCAGAGTAACCATTTGAGAGCATCTCCTGTCATTCCCCACTGTCACAATCCCTTTGTCTCGCTCTTTCCCCACACTCTCTCAGGTGCCTCCTCCAACCTCTCCTTGTAGCCCCTGAGTTCTTCTCAGCTCTTCTGCTTCAGACCATCCTTCAGTCCCTTTTTTCAACATCTGACCAAGAATGCCCAAATTCCAGTCTTGTAACTCTCCCAGCCTTATTTCTTTTCTCTTTCAAGTCTCTGCTTTCTACTTAAAACTCACTTGTCCCATAAGTCTCATCTTTTCTCTCATTAACCACACCAGAGCCAGTGTCTAAGCCCTTTCAAACCTTTCACCACCTTGCCCAGCTCTGAACATGAGGTTCCCGTTGGTGCTACTTGACAGCTCTGTGACCTACATCAGACATTTTCTCTGGTGAGTACCTTGTCCCATCCTTACACTTCAAGCTCCCCATTTTCCCTCTTGTTTAAGGCCACAGGACTATGCCCAGTACAAAGCTCTCCATTCAGCAGACCCTCGATGCACTGACTCACATTGTATTTTAAGAAAAGGTCTTTGATAGACTGGGTTTCTTGTGAACTCCCAACACAAGCAATGTGAGCAAAATACAGCTCTTCACAGTGAGGGGAACCTGTTATTTCCTCAGTCTGGTCCTAGCTCTGAGGGCCCCCGAGCTTCAGAAACATCATTTCACACACACACCCCCACCCACCCACCCCCACCCCCACCCCCACCCCACCCCCGGGAAACAAAAGAGTTCACTTGCACTACAAAGGTAGACTCCTTGCAATTTCCACACCCAGGGGAAGGCAGACTCCAGGTCAGACGGTGGAATCATCTTACTTTGTGCTCAGTACTAACTGGCTTGGGTGTCTGGTTACTGAAGCTGCGACCCAGACAAAGCAACCAATTAGAGTGGGGAACAGAAGCTACTCCCTTGACAAAAGCAAGAAGTGACAGCTGACAATCTGACAACATGGAAGGAATCAGGAAAAAAAAAGACCATAAAAAAATAGAAATAAGAAATCAGAAACATAGCATTTGAGGGTTGCTGAACAGAGGCCCTGAGAGTGATACATCACTCCTGCTAAGCACCAAGAGGAAAGTTCACAAAGATGACCCTACTGTAAAACAGGTCGGCTGTGGTCAGCATGCTGTGCTTACCAGCAGACCACACCACAGTTTTCCTTAGAGATTGGTAATTCAAGGGATTAATACTAGACAGCTGGAAACCCAGCTAACTTCAGCTGAAGCGAGCTCTATGGCACCTTCAGCCACATGGCATAATGGGAAAAAAAAAAAAAAAAAGATTCTAGAGTTAGCCAGGGTTTGAATTCCAGATGAGCTTGCTCTGTGGCTTTGGGAAGCCTTTGCCTTTTTGAGCTCAGTAGCCTCATCTGTAAAATAAAGGTTATAATAGCCACTTGGGTTGCTAGGACGCACAGGGGTCACACATATGTGTACAAAGTGCACAGTTGCAGCACATTGATTTACAACAAAAACCATAATCATAGGATTATACAATATTTATGAGGTACAACATGTATCAAAACTCTTGAGCTAAATAACTGCATAAAATTCTTCTCCTTTAATGAATATTAGAATTTCCCCCACAGACAGCAGATAAATCATAGCCTAATCCTCACAGTGATACTGTATGTAGGTAACACAGAGGATGTTATCTCTATTCATAGCTGAGGAAACTGAGGCTTAAGAAAGAATGACTTGCCGAAACATTACATCAACTAGAAACAAAGCTACAACCAAAACTTGGCTCTTTTCATTCTTTTTTTCTTCTTCTTCTGGACATTTTCTCGTCATTCTTAACCCTCTGCTCCTAGTACCCAGAATTGTCCCCAGACTAGCACCCTGGGTTTGATGGCTATGCTATCTATCTTTTAACTCAATAAGCATCAGCCTCACTCACTCTCCGTTTTCTTCCTAGAGGAAGGAGCTTTTACTTGGTTAAGTCTGTCTTCATGTAGACACCTCTCCACATCCTTGATCATGTTACTCTTCCTGCTGTGAACCAGCTTGTTTGATTTTTCTCAGTTGAACACATGTGAGGCTTTGCCATGATTTGGTAAATCACCAAGTGATGTGATCCTAGTTTGGTTTCTAAAATGTTTTCTGAGAATCTCAATGGTCTCTGGTGTTACAGCACAACATATGTGTATTTCTAGAGAAAGCTACAGTCACCCCCACCCTGCAAAGATCACTGCCTGAGCCCATCATCACAGATGTCTAGTTTAGGAGTCAGTTTACTTTTTCTACAGGTTCATGACTACTTTCTATCCATCTTCTCCATCAGTTTGTATTCTCCCAGAATAGCCCCATAGTCATCTATGAGTGTGGAGATTCCACTGTGAACTTATGCCTTGAGAGAATAGGGCTCCTCTACCCTTAATTCAGCTCCATATTCCCAGCACCAGTGTCAGACAGTGCAAAATACACACTGGCTCAACTCCACTGGATCAGGTGTATATGAGCCTCCTACTTTGAGCTTCACTCTGTGCAGCTCCAGGAAACAGAACTAAAACCAAAACTAAGGAAATCAGCAGAGTTCTCACTCCAGTTCCATGACCTCCTAATGGCTAGAAATGTCCAACAGAGAAACAAGCTGCTTCTGAGGTAAGCTGCTCCCTATTCCAAGAAAAAAAAAAATCAAGCAGAGGCTACATGCACATGCTGGGAGAGGAATTCTCCATCCCTTCCCTCCAAGGCAGCTATGATCTGTCTGATCTCTAAGCTTCTTTCCACCTTTGTGATATTGTGGTTTGTTCCCAGGGGATCTCTGGATAACTGAGAGTTTATTACACTCAAGGCCAAAAGGACATACAACATATATAGGTTGTCATATGTTTTCAGACCAGTATCAGCTTTTCTTCCTCCATGGGAAGTGGATATGTGACCTATGGGTCAAGGAGGCAATGAGCTGGTGAGCAAGACAGCACCTCGTTTCCTTAACTCTGCCTAGAACTCTGAGTGCCCCTGAGGAATGTGGAGGCCTCTTGGTGTCTCAGGATCCACTGTCTGTTACTGCAGAAAGGGAGATAAAGCGTGTGATCTAACACAGGAGCCACCATCTATGGAAGGCTGTTGAGAGGCCAGGGAGGCCACCCTAGATGACAGAGATAACCATTGGCTATAATCTTGAACGAGAGCTGAGAACGGTGTCTGGCAATTCCTGTTTCCATTGGTCAGGCACAACACCAACACCTTCCATCCAAAAGGGTGCCTCGGAGGTAGAGCGGTGTGTGGTGGAGGAAGTGATAGAAGGGGGACAAGGCCAGAGCCTTTCATAGCTAGAGCTGATTAACAGGCTGACATGTATCCTATCTATGCAGGGACTAGAATATAACACCATGATCCTTCTTGTTCCTGCCTCACCACAGTGGGTTTCTGCCTGCTTTTCTCTGCCTGCTCTCACCCCTTAGACGTAAAAGAATATTCCTCTGGCCCATGAGGTATTATTTCTCTCCAGTTAGACATTTCCGAGTTAACTCCAACCCTAAAGTGCTAATCCCTGTGTACAGACTAGTCCTGGGCCCACTCAGCCTCTCCCCTTAGCCTCCCCTCTGGGCCCATCCAAGCTGGTTTCCTTCCAACCTTGGCTTCCCTGCTAGCTCATAGGCAGAGTAAGGGACACGGGCCAGGTTGGTAGAAAATTCTCACAGATGACTGACCATTCCCAGTCAACAATGAAGACAGATTCAGTTTTGGGTCAATGTGATGTTTGGCCATTATTATCCATAAACAATATTGATATTAATAGTGTTAATCACCAATCCAGGCTGGTGATTAAATATACATTCTCTAGCTTCTGTCCTTCAGAAAGCAACATTTCTGATTCAAATGTCACCTCCTCCAGGAAGTCTTTCCTTGTCCTGCTAGTAGTGATCCCTTTTCGTCTGCTGTCCCATACTGTCATGTTTGTGTATTACGACAGTCCTGAAAGCCCTCACTCCATCCTGCCTTGCACACATCTGTCTCCCTACATTACTGCTAGATGCTGAAGGCAATAAACCCTACCCTCATGCTTCTTGTATTTCCCTACTACCAAGCAGAGACTTGCTGACCGTAAGCTTCAGTGAATGTTTACTGCATTGAGCTGAATTGCCTTTCTAAATCCCAAGGAAAGATCAAGGAAAAGGCAGCAGGGGCTAAGGAAATAATTAATCATGCATTGATAAACATTTTTCTCCCTCCATTCCCTCCCCTAAAACAGCTGTGGTGGGACCTTCCCAAGCCCAGCCTGCTAAGAAACCTCCTAAGAAAGAATGTGGCTTCCTCTATCTTCCTACTGGAGGAATTTGGATGCATGACGTCTCAGATGGGCAGAATGAGGGCCCTGAGACCAGGAGCAATGAGTGAAATCACACAGCCTACTGGTGGCAGTGACCCTGGGGAGCACGGCAAGGACAATGCCTGTGCCCTGCAGGAGGAGGAGGAGGGCGAGTCAGTTCCCAGGATACAGAGGTTCTGGGCAGACTCCCCACCGGCAAGGCTGGAGAGGGGTGGGCTTTTAAGATGGTCAAGATGTAAAGCAAGGTGGGGGCACAGTGCCACCCAAAGCGTCTTGAAATGACATCCCAAGGATCACTCTCAGATCCTTGCGGAAGCTGTTCCATATGTCAAGGCTTCAGCTGGAGATATTTCTTGGGTTGTTTTTGCTGTTGTTGTTTATGAGACAGGGTCACCCTGGCTAAAGAGCAATGGTGTCATCATAGCTCACAGCAACCTCAAACTCTGGGCTCAAGCAAGCGATCTTCCTGCGTCAGCCTCTCAAGTAGCTGGGAGTACAGGTGGGCACCACCACATCTGGCTAATTTCTCTGTTTTTGGTAAAGATGAGGTCTCACTTTACTCAGGCTGGCCTCAAACTCCTGAGCTCAAGCCTTGGCCTCCCAGAGTGCTGAAGTTACCTGGGACATTTCTAAGAGAACTCCAGAGCTGCCACGTGGATGAGTTTCAGGTTTGGAGCCTGATTTTGAGTTTGAAGCCCCACTCATGAAGCAAGCCTCGCTGAAAGAAGAGAATGAGTTGGGACCGTTACCCCTCTTCAGACTATAATCCTAGGGTGGTAGAGAAAAACGCTCCGGTGCATTATCCCCTTGGCAAATCCCCCAAAGTCAACAAGTTGCAATCTCCCTCAGCCCAGTGGACTTCTAGAACCCTCTCTTCTCACGCTGTCACCAACAGGCAGTGGCAGATGCTTAAAAAGGTTTTTGGACATCAGTTTCAGCAAAGTACAGTCAGGAGCTAACTCCATGTCAGAAGATGCTTAAAGCCTATCATTTTGTCTCATCTATATCAAAAACTTCCAAGCTAAGAAATCAGCTTGTGAGCAAATATTTATATTAGTGAAAAGATAATTCATGGTCCTGAGTCGTATTGGATCAGACCTGCACAAATCCAAAAAGCCTCAGGTCCCCAAGTTCCCTCAGAAAAACAAAGCTGTTTCCCTTCCGATCCTTGAGGCATAGATAGAACCAGAGCAGTGCAGGCAGAAATCTCCTCCTCTGGCTGTAAAAGTCCTCGTATGCCCCCACCCCACCCCCCTGGTGGGGGGACAGACATTTTACTCCAGTTTAGGCATCATTTCCTATTCTGTTAGTCACAAACCATGTTTCTACCAGGGCACAAGTGCTGCTAGCTGAAGTTTCCAGAGAAACCTGGGTCCCTGCTGGGTGCCCCCCTAGGGAACTTTCAGGCCACCTCTACACACACACACACACACACACACACACACACATGCAAACACTCGGCTCAGGCCAGCAGGGCCCAGGTTTTCCAGAGCAAAGGTAGGACCCAGGGCGGAGAGTGCTGGGCTTGGAGAGACTGGTGAGTAGTGTCACAGTGGAGCCTGCTGGGCTCGCAGGGCAGTACAGCCAGGTGGAGGCAGGGACGAGGGCACAGGGAAAGATATCATGCCTCCTCTCTGTAAGCTTTCAGCATCTGGGAGAGGAGCCTCAAACTCCAAGACCCACATTAGGCTTGAAAGGCCGCAGACAGGGAAGGACATCTGGCCCTGGGCTCTCAAACAAGCAGATCTCCTTCAGCACTGAGCTGTCAACTGGTCTCACAAGGGTTTTCGAGTGTTCCAGAAAACTGGCATAGGGGAGGTGCGCAGGGGTCTCCCAAGGAACAATAGACGCTCCTACTGAAAGTGAGCAGCTGAGTATCCAAGGAAATAGGCAGGAAATGCCTTGGCCACACCTTTGCATAAATTATCATACTCAACTTGTAGCCAGGTGCCCCTGTCCCCCCATCTTTGAACACCGACCATATGAATACGCTTTCTCCCTTCCCCATTAGTAAGTAGTCATGGGGCAAAACTGTCAGAGCACAGGGCAGCCATGCCTCAAGGGCCGAGGTCCCCAACAGGAGGTGGCAGGAGCAACGGAGGGGACATGTCAGAAGAGAGAAATGGTACTGAAGGGGCACTCCCAAGCCTCAGAGTTGGACTGGGGTGTAGAAAGGGGAGGGGGTCCCAAGGCTATATGAGGATAATGAGGAAGGAGAGGCCTTTGACAGAACCAGAGACATACAGAGTTTGGGGCAGAGCATGTTGAGTGTGGGTAGCTACCCCCCACAAGTTATTCCCCTGATTACTCTTTATAGACCCTCCAGGCACCTTCACATGGCTTCTCTGTCTCTGTTTTCCCCTCTTTGCCCCTAATTCCCCCTCACCCCATCCCTTTCATTCCTTCTCTCCAGCACCTCTTGAAGTCAGAAATTTCCTGGTTCCTGATATCCCTGGGAAGACACAAGAGTAGCCACCTGCTTCTGCTCTGCACACAGGCACACTGTGTCCCATCCCACCCACCTTCCCTACACCCAGCCAGGGTCTGAGGGATGCCTGTTGGAGACTCATTGTGCCTTGCCCAGGAGCTGCGGGAGGCCCAGCCACCTAATCTGCCTGGAGCTGTGCACAGCCTGCACCAGCCATGCCCTGTCTAGACAGACATGAGCTCTCCGTCCTCAGGAACCCCTACGCCCCAGAGCAGGGCTGTGCTCCAAAGGCAATCTTCCCCTGCAGGTGAGGCTGCTTTGGTGGCCAAAACCAAGTGCATATTGGAGCTATTTCCCATTTAGCTGGCAGTGAGTCACCTGAAGTCTCTGGGGAAAAAAGATAGGGCTCTCTGGTAGGCAGAAGTTTTACATTTTAATCATACTTTTAAAAAACAAAGGGGTAGTTGAAGAAAACAGGCGACAGAGTGGGTGGCCACTTGAGACTGGGAGAGAAAGATCAAAGCCCACCAAGAAAGGAGCAAGCAGCCTGGGTGTGGCCTAGGGAACAGTCTAGGTGGCCCGTGCTGCATGAAAGGCAGCCAGGGGACAAGAGACATTGGCAAGGTGTGCCACAGTCACAGCACCCCATGCTCCTGCTCCCCTACCCCTAAGCACCCCAGCTAAGGGTTTTCAGCGGGAGTAAACACCTGCTTCCAAGAGATGTCCAAGCCAGCCCCAGTTTCCTGGGAGGGCTGCCACCACTTGTGTAGGAGGTGAGCCTGCCCAAACTCTGGTCTCCATGCTGCTTTCTGTTTCCAACAAACTGGAATTCCTCTCTCTAGACTCAATTCTTCTGGCGGCTGTCCCTCCACAATCCCTGCCCAGGGCAGCCAGCCAGGGACACTCTCTATTCTTAGGCTGACTAGTCGGCACATTAGGAGACCACAGGTGACTGTGGGGCAGGGAGTCCATCAGGTCAGTCTCAGGGCCTCTTCCTGTGGGCCCCAACCCCCTACATTCGCCCAGTGAAAACTTTCTACCAAATGCCCTCCCAGATCTAGGATGACCTCCCAATTTGGGATGACCAGGACCCAGAGACCAAAGAGGGAATGGAGCCTGCCCAAAGAAACAGTAGCTCTCGGTGGCCAGGGCTGGATGGGGACCCACGTCTCCAGACTCTCAGCCCGTATCTTCCCACGTCACAGTGCTGGCGTGCAACATTCCACTCTCCACCCTGGGTCCTACCTTTGCTCTGAAAGGAGGCTGGGCTCTAAGAGTCTAGCTTATAGAGCCCTCAACCTATCATAAACTAGTCAGACCTACTCCATCCTAGTAAGGTCGTTCAAAGGACTTTCCACTGCTATTCTATAGAAGCTGGGGAAACGTCCAAGGTGTCAGGCAATAGGACATCATTGTGGGGGCAGCACTGTAGGGAGGAATTCCAGGACCCAATCTCTCCTCCTTTCTAATTTGGAAAAGCCATACGAAGCCCACATTCCCTGTCAGGTCACCAGTGTATCCCCTATGTGATCTGCCAGATTGTCGCCTCCCTTGGTCAACATTGTGGTGACTTGGGGCCCAAGAATTAGCTCTCTCTAGGCCCCTCCTTGGGACAAGATTAAGGAAAAGAATAAAAGAGACAGCTCCCTCCCTTCTTCCCAAAGACCAGGCAGGGAAAGAGGCCACAGTGCTGAAGACCTCAAGATGAAGTCATGACCAACCAGTCTACACGAGCTTCTGCCCCACGTGGCCTCCATTTCCCTGCCCTGTTCCCAGTTGCTCCCCCCCCCCGCCACCCACAAGATATGAACCAGGGGATCGTGCAAGCTAGAAGAGAAGTCCCTCTCTTTGAACAGACTGCCAACGGCCAGAAGGGTCAATGCTGTAGCTTTCGGGATTTTCATCTCCAGAATCCTCCCCAGAGTCCCCTTCCACATCTTACCTGATGAGGTCAATAGGTTGAAACTTGTAAAACACTCCATATCGTGCCCATTCTTGATACAGCAGCTAAACAAGAAAAATAAGACAACTGGTTACTGGTAGAGGTGAAAAAATGTTCATTATCCTATTCATCTCATTTTGCACATCCTAGCAAGTCAAAGTTTTATCACCAAAGCCCAGCTTCTAGGAAATTCTCATGAGACAGCCACAAGGGAGATGTCCAAAGGCAAGAGGCTATAGAAACGGGCCTTTTCTTCTCCAAATAATCAAGGTGATCTTTATCCCACTCCACGATAGTTCTGCACCAAAAAGAAACAGAAGTGTGGGGTGTCCTGAAAGCCAAGCATATTTCCTTGTCTTGCCTAGTCCAGCAAAAGAAGCCCTGGCATTCACTATTCACTCACTTAACAAGCATTTATGGAGTTTCTCCTGTGTGCCAGGCACTGTCTCCACACTACTTATAGCAGTAAACCAAAGTCACTGCTTATACTCTGGTGAGGAGAGACAAATATAAACACATAAACATATAAGATTCATAAATGCTATGAAGAAAAGTAAATCAAGGTAAGGGGGTAGGGTGGGAAGGAAGGGAAGGGGCCTATGTTAGATAAGATGGTCAAAGAAGGCCTCTCTGGGAAGGTGACATTTGAGATGAAGGAAGTGGGGAGTATTCAGGCTATAGAACACTCTTCCTGTGCAAAGGCCCAGCTGCAGGTACATATGGCATGTCCTGGAAAGAACAGCAAAACAGCACAGCTGGCACAGAGTGCCCATGGGGGGAGCCATGGCACACAATGTCAAAAAGCACCAGGATCACTCAGGGGTGTACAGGCCATGCCAAAATCTTTGGACTTTAAAGGAATCCAATTCCTTTGCAGTAGAGGAAAGGTTTTCAGCAGGAAAATTTGCAACAGAAGAGAGAAACAATCTGATTTCAGTCATAAAAGACTTATTCTGGCTGCTGTGTACAGAACAGACTGAGAGGGAGCAGGGGCCTTGGGAGGCTACTGAAATGCTCCAGGCAAGAGCTAATGGCAGCTTGAACTATGGGGCAATGGGAGACATAGTGAGAAGTGGCTGATTCTGTTTAGATTTTAAAGGTAAAGCCAATAAGATTACTGTTGGATTGGATGTGGGGTAAGAAAAACTGAGAGCTTGGCCTGAGCCATAGACTAATGGTAACACCTTTACAGAAATGGGAGAGACTGGGAAGAACAGGCCAGAAGGGGTAGAACCAAGAGCTCATTTGGGGATGCATTAATTTGAGATGTTCTCTAGGCCTTCATGGGGCATGTCAAGTAAGCAGCTGGAAATAAAACTCAAGAAGGAGTTGAGTTGGAAATAAAACACAAGCAAGTCCAATAAATGTGGGGGCTAGTAAAGAAGAGACATTTATGAAATCATCAAAGAGTGGATATAGTCACCAAGGAGGAGAGGATAGGTAGGGAAGAGGCCTGAGCTCTGGGCCCTGGGTGCTCTACCGTTCAGAGGCCAAGGGCATAGGGACGAGCTAGCAGAAGACTCAGAGCAGCAGCTGGTGGTGTGAAAAAGAAGCAGAAGTATGGGGTGCCCTGAAAGCCAAGGGAAGAAAAGTTTAGAAGAAAGGAAAATAATCTGTGTTAAATGCCGACGAAGGTAGGTCAGATGGGAACGGAGAAGCAGCCTTTGGATTCAGAGACTGAGGTCAGCAATCGCCTTGGCATGAGCGGCTCCAGGGGAGGGGCAAGGGCGAAACCTGAGTGGAACGCGGGCAGGAGGTGGAGGGAGGACATGATGCAGCGCGCACATCTCAGGATATTTTTGCAGTAATGTTGGCAGAACTAGCATGGCCAGCAAGATTTACTGATCATCTACCAGTAAATAAAGTAATTTAGTAATGGGGTCTCATTAGACTTCATCTAGATATCCACGCTAAATAGACATTGGCCCTTCATCAAATTATACGTCAAGAATGAACAGACTAAGGATATGGAAGCTACTTCGTTACATTCTTTATGCTCCTGACACATCACATAGAATTAGCACAGGGATCTGTCCAGGTGAACCTGTGCTATTTGGGTGTTCTGAATATCTATTGGGACATCAGCTTTACAGAAAACCATCGTGTTCATCCAAGAATATTTAAAGACATGATAAAACTGGAATGAGAGCTGGCATTCCTACTTAATGGCTATAGACTTTAATTGTCATAATATCTCCCAGCAACTGCAAAACAGAATGAGAAATTACAGAGGCCCTGAGGGGATGTTCCTACCATTTGCAAAGGAGGAAACCCAGATACAGAAGGTGGTCTCAGGGTACATGCTAAGCAGAGGCCCCAGGTGATGGCTCCTAACTGAATCTAATCATTATCAGTATATCTCCTCCTCCTCCTCCACCTCGGGGGCTCCTACTGCCCTGGGCTCTGTCCCCTGAGTGCCAGCCCTGGGCTGTTCCTGCATCTGGTTGTCACAGTGACATCATTTGTGGCCCACAGGGAGGCCAGTTTGCGTCAAGGAGATAGCCAGGGCCCCCCTCGAGGGCTGTGGGACGTCACTGTCTGCCTCATAGGCTCTGACCTCCAGAGCAAATTCCTTCCCAAGTCACATTTCCAGACAAAACCTGAGCCTGAGAACACCTATCTGCCACTGCCCTGGAGGGAAAACCAAAAAATGTTCAGAGAAGACAGTATGGCCCAGTCAGCTCCAGCCCAAACTGACAACCAACCTCAGAAGGCTTACCCCTGGTTAGATCTTGGACCTGCCATCAAGGAACCTATACCAAGTCCCTTTCACAATGTCCTATCCTCTAAGCACAAAGCTGCATCCATAATTTATGTAGATAGGCAAAGAGGAGCCACCAAAGCTGTCTGAGCTTGATACAGAAAGACTAGTAAATGAGAAAATATCATGAATGTTACATTAATCAG
>CAUYRH010118243.1:0-22154 GCA_963574655.1 Perodicticus potto
GGACCCATATACCGAGGGTGGCGGGTTCAAACCCAGCCCTGGCCAAACTGCAGCAAAAAAGTAGCCAGGGCGTTGTGGCAGGCTCCTGTAGTCCCAGCTACTCGGGAGGCTAAAGCAAGAGAATCACCTAAGCTCAAGAGCTGGAGGTGTGACACCATGACACTCTACTGAGGGTGACAAAGTGAGACTCTCTTAAAAAAAAAAAAAATTGAGAGTCCCTCAGCCATTCTTGAGTGGCTTAGGGAGGTGATGAGAAAACATATTCAGTTAACACTCGACTCCTTGGCTCGGTGCCTGTGGCTCAACGGGCTAAGGCGCCAGCCACATACACCTGAGCTGGCGGGTTTGAATCCAGCCCGGGCCCGCCAAACAACAATGACGGCTGCAACCAAAAAGTGGCCAGGCATTGTGGCGGGTGCCTGTAGTCCCAGCTACTTGGGAGGCAGAGGCAGGAGACTCGCTTGAGCCCAGGAATTGGAGGTTGCTGTGAGCTGTGATGCCACAGCACTCTATCCAGGGTGACAGCTTGAGGCTCTGTCTCAATAAAATAAAATAAAATAAAGGTTTAAAAGACACATCTAGTGTCCGTTTTCCTTGAGGCCTGCTATGTGTGAAATGTCAGTTACATAACAAGACCACCTTTGCTGGCCAGGCCTGCTCTTCCATTCTTCCTCCCCATAGTCTGTTTTGCCCCTGAAACCTATTTACCACCTTAACCTGTTGGGGGCCACGCTCTGAGCCTGCATTTTTTCAGTAACTTTAAAATTACATATAAGACCCGTTTATTGCACAAGAAGATGGGGAAAGGGGAAAGGGAGGGAAAGGGGGGGAGAGGGTGAGGAGAGAGAGGATATAGGGCGAGATCACACTTGTGGTGCATATTTGAAGGGTCAGGAGAAAACTTCTAAATGCGGATCAAAAATATTTTCACATAGTAAATGAGAAAATCTCATGAATGGTATGTTAACCAGGTGGATGAGAATATCTCCGATTGTATGACAAGCCCGCACACTGTACCCCATGATTGAATTATTGTACACAGCTATGATTCAATAAAAATAAATAAATAAAAATAAAATTACATATAAGCTTCTATACTCCATTGGGGGAGTGGGTCTTGGTTCTGAAGGCTCCATGTACATACATTAAATAAGTCTGTGTTCCTTCTCTCCTATTACTCAATCTGCCTCATGTCAGTGATGTTCAGTAAACCCTCAGACACTGTCAAAAAGCTGAAAAGACAGTCTAGAGAAGAGAAGAAAATATTTGCAATTCATGTATCTGATATAGGTCTTGTATCCAGAAAATATAAAGAACAAGGAAAATTCGGCAATAGAAAAAATAACAGCCCGATTAAAATATGTGCAAAGGATTTAGATAGACATTTCTCTAAGGAAAAATATATAAATGGCCAAGCAATACACAGAATATGCTCAGCGTCTTTAGCAATTAAGGGACTGCAGTCAAAATCACAGTGAGACACCACTTCACACCCACTTGGGAAACGCATAATTTGAAAAGGAGAAAATAAAGCATTGGCAAGGATGTGGAGAAATTGGAACCCTCATAATTGTTGGCAGAAGCGTTCAATGTACACCCACTGTGGAAAGCATTTGGTATTTCCTCTAAAGCTGAACACAGGATTATCATATAACCCAGCAAATTTATTCTTAAGTACATACCTAAGAAAATTGGAGGTATTCACGCAAAAACTTACACACATGTGTTGAAAGTAGAACTATTCAAAATAGCCAAATATAATATAAAATAAATAAATGTCCATCAATTAATGAAATGAATAAAAAAAGTGTTGTGTATCCACACAAATGAATAATACAGAAAGTGCTTGCATCATCAATGGGTTCTTGGGAACTGCAACCTTATGAAGAAAAATTATAGAAGGTTCTTGAATAACATCATTTTGTACAAAGTTGTTATCTTATAATGTTGATAAGAAAAAATAATTTTACATGAAATGTCCAGCATATGGAAATTCATAGAGAAAGAAAGCAAATTAGTGATTGCCTGGAACGGGGGGTCGTAGGGAGAGAGAGTGAGTGCTAATTGGTATAGGATTTCTTTTTGGAGAGATGAAAATATTCTGGGATCAAACAGAGATGTTATGGGCTGGGGGCAGTGGCTCACACCTGTAATCCCAGCACTCTGGGAGGCCAAGGTGATAGATCGCTTGAGTTTAGGAGCTCAAGACCAGCCTAAGCAAGAGTGAGACTCAATCTCCACTAAAAATAGAAAAACTAGCCAGGACTTGGGGCAAGTACCTGTAGTCCCAGCTACTTGGGAGGCTGAGGCCAAAGGATTGCTTGAACCCAGGAGTTTAAGGTTGCTGTGAGCCGTGACAGCGTGATATTCTACTGTCTCTGTCTCAAAACAAAAAAACAACACACACACACACACAAAAAACCCAAAAAACCCAGTAGTTACGGTTGAACAACCATCTGACTATACTAAACAACACTAAAATATATGCTTTTAAGTGGTGGATTTTATTATGTGTAAATTAAGTCTTATTTTAAAAAATTGACCAAAGTGTTTTTCCTGGACAAACATGGTAAGTGCCCACAATATCCCTAAGATGCTGATGAGGGAATGGGGCCATCGTCACTTTGGCTCCTGGTCAGTGAAGAAGAGATGTGAGCCCATCAGAGCATCCCAGAAGCTGCACCATCCGCGGCCTTGCAATTTTTCCATTAAAATAAAATAATCTCAAGTGCAAGAAGCACTTGGCCAGCTACGATGTTGCTTCTACCATCTAATTGCACAAAGCTTAGTGATTAATCTATTGACTGTTCCCATCTCCTGTGTTAAGCAAGCATGACCATGCTGATAACTGCTGAGAAGATTAATTGTAGAGCAGGGCTGGTGATATTAGGGATGAAATTAGAGAAGAAATGGACTCAGATTTATATGAGGATTAGAAGAGATAAAAAATCAGTAGCTGTATGTATACTCTGCCCATCCTCAGCCAAGGTTCAAAAAGTGAGGTTTTGTCTTCCCTTATATTGTTCCCAAACAGGAAATACTGAAAACAAGAAAAATGCCATCAGAAAGTGACAGTCATTGATAGCCCAGGACGAAATAACCTTTCTGATGCAAAGAGCACTGCAGCACTACGTGAACTGAATTTACAGCCTGTTTTCCCAAGATTAAAGATATTGTTTGTAATCGAATCGGTAACTAGGAGCAGCTGGAAGGAGGTGGGTTGATACACAGGTGACGCTCTCTGCTCAGAGCTGCTTCAGCCCTGCCCACTCCTCACTTCCTCCAGGCCGGGACAGCCTCTCCTGAAGCAGGAGGCTCAAAGCTTCTGCCCCTCTGCCCTGCCCAGCCAGACCCTGTGAGCCCAGGAGCCCCTATGACTCCCCTCTCCTCAGGGCACCTGCACGGTCTCCCTGAGGCCTCTCTCCACACCTACTTTTATAGCCCAGCTGAGTGACCATCTCCAACAACACACCCTTCCCCAGAAACCGCCCTCCTGCTGTTCCCAAGTTCACATCCCTTTGGCCTAGTGACACTGGGAAGAAGGGCCAGCTGGTACCCGTCCTCAGCATAACAGCCCCTGGTGTCTTTGAAAATGGTTAGTCCAGCCCTAGAATAAATCATCCTATTCAATCTTTTTCTCAGATTCACAGTTTGCAAACCCTAAATCACAGTCACTGTTCTCTGGAGCCACCTCCCTCCCCAAATTGCCCTTTTGCCTCCATTTGTGGGCTCTTCAAGGGGACCCTTCTGATGTTGGCCTCTCATTAGGAAATAAGCATAAAGATCTAGCTAAAGCCTTCCTATCTTCATTTCAATACCGATTCCTGGCTCATTCCCCTGTCTCTTGCCTCTAAGGGAGCTGCAGACCCAGCAGAACCCCTTCCTTGCTAATTTAACCTCCCCCTCCGTCCTCCCTCCCTGCAGACACAGCAGAGCCACAGTTAGAGAGGACGGCTTGTCTTTATTTCCAAATCTCCTGAAACAGAAGGAAAGTGAAAAATCTCAGCAAGAACTGTCATTTGCATATCAAAAGCAGTTTAGTTTCGGGATTTTTGTTTTATTTTAAAGAGATTTACAAGAGTTATGAAGTGTAAAAAGAAAAATCTTGATTCTTCTATCATTACTGATGTTATCAGGAGAGTGTGCAATCTACTCTGAAGTCCTTTGTCCCCAGCAGGGCCAGCTGAGAAGCTGACTAGTTTATTTCATCCATGACTTCTGAGGACCCTCATCAACTCCCTCTGACTATCCTTGCTTGGACCAATACTTTCTTTCTTTTTTTTAAAAATACATGTATTTTATTATTCTTCATTACATTATTCCCCCCACCCCCACCCCTCAGTGGTAAGACAGAATTTATTTACAGAAAAGAATACAGAAAACACTAAAGCTCCTGGTAGAGAGAGAGAATTCAAGTGGGGAGAGAGAAGCTCTCTCGGTTCCTCTCCCGGTCTTTCCGCTTGGACCATTTCTTTTCTCCACCAGTGCCTGGCACTGGTCATCACCTTCCTTAAAACAGCCCCGGGGGGCCTCTTTGCCTTCAGTTCGCAGTGACATCCCACGCTACACACAGACTGAGGCCTGTCTTAGTGGTTCACTGTTTAATTTCAGCACCAGTGGCTTTTTCTCAAACTTTATCTAAATCCATGTAACAATTTTTCACATACAAAAGGATGGGTGTTATTAAATGCTCTCCACGCTTCAGCCTTCAGAAACTTCTCTTCTACCTTGTCCTTGCGTTTTTAATGGCCTGGTCTGCACCTGTTGGTAGAGACCTGACTGTTGCCGCTGCTGGCTTCCTAGTGCCTGGGGCTTGGGCCCCTGAGGTAAAGAGATGTGATGCTCGGCCTGACACACCCGCCACTTGCAGGAGCACAGCTGGGTGTCAAATTGAGCCTGCAGGGGGTGGTTAATGTGGTTGACTGTCACACCTTCTCTGCTTCACTGAGACCTTGGCATTGGCTGGCAGTAAAATGGCCAGGCATGGGGTGTTTTGCGTAGACCGGAGGCTGGAGACAATGTAACTGGTTACCACGGGGGTGGTACTAAACGGTCCACACCCTGGCCAGCTGACCAAGCTGGCATGCGGCCTCCCTTTGTGTCAGCTGATAGAAAAGGAGTCGTAATTAGATTTTCCTGTCCTTATGGCAAAATAAGGGTCAATTGTCTCACATGCCCAATCATGATTGCGCCACCCTGATTGTGGGTTTAATCCATATGCTGAGAAATTATATGGGGACCAAAAGCACACTGCCATCAGAGAGTGCCTCCAGATTGCGCTCAACGGTAGGATTTCATCTGAAAATAAGTGCTGATTTACATGAATTTACATGTAAAATGCAAATCACTGTTTCCCAGTGGAGAGCGAAAGGAAAGTTGCAGGCAGTTAGCTTCCTCCTCTATCTCAAAAGCAGAGGTCCCCTGGCTTCAGGATGGAAAACAGCCCTAAAGACGGTTCCACAGACGGCCCAGACACACACTATTGTGACGGGCCCTTCATCCTCGGTGGGGGACACTGGGCCTCAGCACCTCGAGCTGCACTTGACATGCGGCAGACCGCAGCTGCTCCCCGGGTGACAGCGGAGGTGCTGAGAGGGCTGCTGAGTCTTCAGAAAAATCCATGACTACTGGGGACAGATGCAACAGCCAGCCAGAGGGGCCTGGTTGCCTCCAGAAAGGATTAGTCTAGGTGAGGTGGCAGTCTTTAGTTCAATATTCTTTTTTTTTTTTTTTTACTTTTATGCTATTTTAGAGACAGGGTCTCGCTCTATCACCCAGGCTAGAGTGTGGTGGTGTCATCATAGCTCACTGCAGCCTTGAACTCCTGGGCTCAAACAATCCTCCCACCTCAGCCTCCCAAATAGCTGGGACTATAGGCACAAGCCATCGTGCCTAGCTATTTGTTCTATCTTTTGTAGAGAGGGAGTCTTACTATTTACCAGTCCGGTGGCAAACTCCCAGCCTCAGGAGATCCTTGCCTTGGCCTCCCAAAGTGCTGAGATTACAGAGAAAGTTACTGTGCCTGCATTAACATTCATTCTGCGCATTAGGAATAGACTGTAGCGTCTGGAGTCAGCACTGATGTTAAAGATAAGCAGGGTGAGTGAGTGTGTGTGTGTGCACGCGTCGTCTGAGTCTTTTGTATATTGAGCAATATACTGAACTATTTATGACAAGTGAAAAGAAAATCTAATTGTAAAGGTTTGGGGTATTTTAATATTAAAGAAAATGCCCCACGTGCATGAGCGTGTAACAGACTATGCAGTGCCAACCATCTCAGCCCCTCCCTCGCTCCTGGCCCCGTGCGTGGAGCGTGGAGCTTGGAGAACTCAGCAGAGCAGGCTCGGCAGCATAGGGAGCACAGGGGAGGGTGCCGGGCCTTCATTATTCCTGTCCACCTGTGTGCAGTGGACGACACCTTGGTAATTAGATACAATTTATTCTTCAATATTGGTTTAATATTTAGACTGAAAATCATTATCTTGAAATATTATATGTGTACCTGTTCTTAGAGGCTGAAGCCTCCCAACCAGACAGCGAAGCCCACTGGGCCCTGCTCATGCCTTCCTTCAGCCCTCTGGAGCCGGCTCGGCTAGTTAGGTGCCTTGCCCTGGTGAGTCTTTCTCCTCGCCCAATGGGGCTCGCAGGCTGTGCCCTGGGCCTGAGGACAGCCAGCCACACGACCTGGGAGGGACTTGAGGCATCATGCATGGGGTCCTTAGAAGGCACAAAAACAATGGGGTCCCCGGGGGTCCATTGAGAGTGGTCCAAGACATCCAAGAGACACGTGATTAAGGGGAAAAAGTCAGCGTATTCACAGGGGACACAGTGGTTATCACCTTGAAGTAGAAGGCTATCTTTTCCTTTTGTTTAAAAATGGACCTTTATTTATCATGTTTGAAATTACAAAAAGGATGTGTCCGGATATTCCAAGTGCAATAAAAAATGTATGAAGGAAAAGCTGGAGTCGTCCCTTGCCTGCCTGCCCCCCTGGCTGGAGCCCGACCTCCACACAGCACGTAGATTGGGGGGGACCAGAAGGTGATTGTGCCACGCACTTCATCCACACCTTACCTTGCTCAATCCTTACAGGCATCCCTTTCCGTAAGAAGGCAGGGAGGGTAGATACAGATCTATCACCATCTATTTTTAAAAATGTCCTGTGGACTCTATTTATTCTATTTACATAAATTGGACTCTGTCCGTATGTTAACTTAAAGGACAGTTGTTTCTTTTTCCTTGCCCCTTCTGTTTCTTCCAGACCCTATCCCTCCACCTCACAATGCCCAGGTCACAGCATTCTGTGCTTGTCACCCGGTCACATCAACAGCACTTTGTGGAAATTTCCTAGGCCATCTGCTGTACCTTCTAGTGCATTCTTCTTAATAACTGCATACTAACTCAGACAGTGGGTGCCGCTGACATTATTCAGCCGTTCAGCAATTCCCCAACAGATGGGCAAGTAAAAAGTTTTGCAGCTCACGATAATATCTTTGTGCACGTGTGCCTGCCGGGCTCGTGTCAGTGTTCCTGTCGGTGACATGGGTTTCAAGAGGGAGATGGTTGAGGAGACGGAAGACTGTAACCCTGTTGCCAGAGGAAGTAGCACTTCATGTCCCCCCCAGAAACCTCCCTGCTCACTCTCTCTGCATCTTCCCAGTGGTGGGGGGGTCTCTGCTTCATTTTAGCTTTTGCCAGTGAGATGTGTCGAAAAGAGAGTTCCTTTTTGTTCATTTGCATTCCCCTGATGCCAGTGAATTTGATCTTTTCATACATGTATGAATCATTTAGATTTGCTCTTTTCTAGATTTGCCATTCAAATCTTTGCTAATTTGTCTTTGGGTTCAGCAGATTTATAAAGCTGCTTATATATTTTGAATAGTGTCCTGGTTAACATCCTGGGCTCAGGAGCCCAGCCAGAAGGATTTGCATCTCTGCCCGCCCCCCAGAAGCCGTGCTGCTTTCGGTCATGACCCACCCCTCTGTGCCTCAGCTCCTCATCTTCAGGCAGGGATTAGGCACCACCTCACAGGGACACGGAAAGGTGTTAATCCAGTGCAAGCTTGGCTAATTTAAACCATCATTTCTGTTTATTTGGCTTATGATATGTTTTGATTTATAAACATGGAAATATTCATGTTATGAAAATGTTTAATTTTTTTCAAAGCTTCCATTTTTTTCTGACCTGGTTAGGTAAACATCTGGGAAGCGTCTGTTGTCGTTCAACCTGGGACACATCTGTCCCAACAGGGTACAGATTTCTTAGCCCCAGGATTGAGGTTTCTGTGGAAGGCTTAACATTCTTCCATTCCTGCCTGCTTGTGGTCGCCCCTAGAATTAGTGCCCTTGTTCTGCCTGGAACACAGCCTGTTTTTCTGCAGATGGGTTAAGGGAACTCTATTCAGCCAGAGTCCGGGACAGCAAGGGGCCGAGGCAGCCCCCATGTGCAGTGAAGTGACATCCTCCTGGGCCATCAGCCTCGGTAAGGAAGTGGGGGCAATCGAAAGTAACTTCCACGATAATTTTCATTTCTTCTATACTATGAAGTACCATCTTTTAGCTCAACTGTTGATTTTAAATAAAATAAGTGTGCTGCTATTTTTTCTCAAAAACACTGTATTTAAATAGAAAATTTCATTGGACAGCGCCTTGCAAGAATGTTGTTAGCTGTTCTATTTTTTTCCATGAGGTGAGCAGTACTAGACCCTTTATTGCTGTAAAACAGATTCCTTAAATATCGACATCAAGTACTTGCCCCTCAGCAAGTGAACTTGTGACATCCTTTCTTGGACATCTTTTTCACAGCCACTCATAGTTTGATTAGGATGAATTTCTGAATAATTACTCTACTTTATAATTAACTACTTTGATAAATAAAAGCAATAGAAAATAATGGAATTTCTTTGTATTTAATTGCTGAATTACTACTTTAACTGAGACTGCAAGTCATCTTGGAAAATGTACATTGTTACGCTTTTTACTGCCAATGAATCAAGAAATTAAATTAATGATATAATTGATTAATTCTGCCTAATGATGGTAATTGATATTGGCTGCACCAGTCTATAGATGAATGGGAAGCTCATCTTTCCATCTTATTGGGTTTCATCATATTCTCTTCCTGACTTAAAAGTGGAAAAAAGAAAAAGGAAAATATTCTCCAAAATAAATGTTACTGACCACTCATTCTCCCATGCTACATGACTGATTCTTTCTAGACTAGAAATATATATCCACAATCTACACCTATTTCGTGCATAATTTTTCACAATTAGAGAAGATGCAGTGAAAATATTTTATAAAGTGACATTTTTTATCAAGGCCAGGTCTGTGGAATGGTCTTTAGTATCTTCAGGACACTTGGTAGAGGCTTACAAAGCATCTCGGGATGCAAAACCGGGAGGCGACTGGAGCCTCCTGAGGCCTTCTCCAGGTGGGCGTTCGTGCTCCCGCGGCATTTGGGGTCCCACCCTTCTGCGGTTCTCGGTCCAAAACCATCCACAGTTCTGCGCTGGCCAACAAACACCGTCCACACACTGAGTCTGACCTTTGGGACTCTCATTCACCTTTCCAGGTCAGTCTATTTCAGTTGTACTAAGAGTGTCTTTAGCTGGGCTTCTGGAACCATCAATTCACTGGTCCTGTCTGCACCTTTCAGTCTCCAGGTTCAACCCAGTGACTGCTGAAAGGATCAGCCTGCTGTTTCCTCTTCGCTCTTTGTCAATGAGACATACTCAAAGGTTTTAAGGAAGAAGCTCAGATGCTGAGCTTGCCTTTCACAGGTGTCTCTGCTCTGGATCCAGCCTGCCTCCCCATGACGCGCTCTCGTTCCCTCCTGTCTCCACTTTGTGAGCTGACGGAACGAACTGTTCCTCACTGTCATCTGAACTTGGGCTCTGAGCTCCCCAGCTGACCACTGGGCCAGGGCACGTGATGTGTCAGGTATTTCCCACGCATCTAGGCCTATCCTAGAAGATATTTCTTGTAAAGCTTTTCCCAGGAAAGTCTTTTCTGGTTTTGAAGTCCCCTGGTGGTCCTTGTACGGACCCCACATCCCTCCTGCATATACTGTGTACCAGGCCTGGGTGCTGTTGTGGGCTGCTCAGACTTGTTTTGGGATGTTGGCACCTGTCAGTGGTCACCTGCCTTGGACAGTGGTCTGTCCTGCCTTGAGACTTGTTTTCGAGAGGCAAGAGCTGCCTCATCCAAGATTGTGTCTCATTTCCAGGGGGATCCCAGAATAAATAACTGGTCAGTGAAGCACATAAAAGCCAGACTATCACCTCAATAGACGGCAATTGGAAAGATGTAGAGGAGCTTAATAAATGAAAAAGCAAGACCCAACTATATACTTCTCACAAGGGAAGCACATCTCTCCACTCTTGTGTCCTGAGTGCAGGACACAACTATAACTCGGCCTTTCCTTCATAAATTCAAACGATGTAACCTAATGTTATACACCCTAATATTAATCTGAAATTTTAAAAAATTGGACAAAGGATCTGAGCAGACACCTTTCAAAAGAAGTGATAGAAGTGGCCAAAAAATATGTGAAAAATTGATCAACACCTCTAATCACCAGGAAAATGCAAATTAAAACCACAATGAGCTATGATCTCATACTAGAATGGCTATTCTCAAAAAATTAACAATAGCAACTATTGGCAATGATATGGAGATCAGTGAACCATTGTAATATTGGTGGAAATATTTGGTAGAAATGTAAATCAGTTCCACTATTTTGGGAAAATAATATGGAGATTCCTCAAAGCACTAAAAATAGAATTACCATGTTTATTAGCAATCCCACTTCTGGGTATTAAAAGAATTAAAATCAGTAAGTCAAAGACCATAGCTCCCCATTACTCTGAATCCCTGGGCTGACGTGGTCCTCCTTCCTCAGCCTCCCAAGTATCAAGGACTACAGATGTACCCCACTGTGCCCCTCTAACTTAAGAAAAACATTTGGAGACAAGATCTTATTTTACTGTCCAGGCTGGTCCCAAACTCCTGGACTCAAGTGATCCTTTGCCTCAGTGATTCTTTGCCTCAGCCTCCTAAAGTACTAAGATTGTAAGTGTGAGCCATTGCACCTGACCCACAATCATTATTTGTCAGGTAGAAATAAATTTTAAAAAGAGATATAGCCCATAAATTGAATTCTTTGCATTTATCTCTTTTTTCAATTTTATGTCTCACAAACAGTAGGCATTCTATAAACATTAATTTTTCTTTCTGAGAGTTGGGGCCCTGGTATTATCCACTATGCTTCAAATAACTGCTAGAAAACAGTTGCTGGGTCCCAACCCCTGTTGCAAATTACGATATGTATAGGATACAAAGCTGAGGATGGGGTTCACCTGCATTGACTTATCTCTGTGGGTTCAATGGTGTGAGCTCCACAGAGAGGACCTCGTCATGCAGCAGAGCCCGTGCAGGCCCAAGTTCACCGAAGACAGGAAGGCTCAAGTTCACCGAAGACAGGAAGCATTTGCCCATGAACATCTAGAACTCCTCAATGAAGCCATTCAAGTACCACAGTCACCCTCCACAAATGTGCGGGTGGCACACGATGTGGGTACTGCTTCCCCAGGGCATACATGCACTCTGCTGTAGTCACTTACCAGCTCCCCACTAAGCAGGCTCCAGGGGCCAGAACCATGCTAGGGGTTCTGTACACATGCACCTTGGCTCATTTAATTCTCACAAAAGCCTTGCAAGAATAGTGTAATTATTGCTATTTTACAGATGAGAAAATTGGGGCTTAGAGATTTCATGTAATTGGCTCAGGTCCCCACTGCCAATAGGTGGGGCAGGGAGAGTGGCTGTTGGCTGCCTGAGTGCCCAGCAGTGCTACATCCTTGGCTAGGCCAGTCCCCTGCCCCAGAGCCCACCGTCCAAACCGTCCAGCAAGACTGCGTATCTGCCATGGCAGAAATAGTGTTCATCTTGGTCATTTGACCTGGAGGCTTTCCTGCCCAGCTGAGCCTGGCTGCAGGGGTCTGCTCCCTGCCTCTCTCCCCGTAGCAGGAACAGGGTCAATCCAGCATATTCTACTCACAGAGCTGGAAGAATTGCCAGGGAGCAAGCCCCATGGGAAATGCATATTTTTAGTATTTGGCCACGTCACGTTGGCCAGCATTCCATGGTCCAAGGGTGTGAAGGAGAGTGTGGGGTGCGACATAGGTGGTTCTGAAGGATGATCTGTCCTACCGGGAGATGCCGCTGTGTCCACATGCTGCTGCCCTCATCCCACACACGCATCGGTCCTACACTGGCCGGTCTCTGCACCCAGCACCTGTGGTCACAGTGAAATCACTAAGCCTCTCTAAACAGAAGAGCACGAGAGACGCGCATCAGCTGCAAAATGCCAAATAAATATTTCAATCCAAAGCATAAAATCTATTTTCATTATTCATTGCTTTGGATTATCCATGCCTCTGTCTCCTTTTATTTACCTGATCCGTGGAGATGTGGTCTAGTTTTGCATTAACCCTTTGCCACATTTAAGGCCACTTCTCATATAAGCATTTTGGTCATGGTCATTCCTGTCTGGTCTGAACTAATAAATTTGAGGGGACTTACATACAGTATCATATTGTTCAGCATCAGAGTTCTCTTATCTTGGCAAATCTAACACTTTACTGATGGATACATGGTAAATATACAGTAAAGACCTACTCGGTACACAGCAGGCAAACAAGGATGCTTGTGTAGCTCTATTAGCAGGGTTACAGCCATAGAGAATCGAATGCTCTAAGTTTGCATAATGGAAATGTTTATGATGTGCCCAGTAAACACTGGGGGAGGATACAATGTAATCTGGCTGAGTCAGAGCCAGAGCCAGAGCCAGAGCCAGAGCCAGAGTTATGGTTTCCCTCCACTGTCACCTTGAAATGCCACTGTGTAGCCTGCTAGCCCCAGCCAGGGCCATGAAGGGAAGTGGGGTGGAGAAGGGTCCCTGCCTCTCCCACACAGAGAGGAGTCAGGGCTCAGCCCTTCCAGGGTCAGGCAGTGAGTCAGCAGAGTGTAGAAACAGGAGACGGGGCTGCACTCGGGGTGTCCGAAAGGGCTGGGGCTCCATGCCCAGGGCTGGCCCAGGCTTGTCTGGCCTCATTCCATTCCCCACCCCTTGACTTTCTGGAGGGAAAGACAGACCATGTGGATTGGAATTTGGGGCTGTGAAGCTTTAGGGACCAAGAGAGAGCGCTGGGTATTTGCCCAAGGTGAGAAAGATGAAGAAGTGGGTTACTGAAACATCATGGCTGTCGTTACTGTCATTTTCCCCTACCTCAGTGGTTCCCAACTGTCCTAATACCGTGACCCTTTAATACAGTTCCTCATGTCGTGGTGACCCCCAACCATAAAATTATTTCATTGCTACTTCATAACTGTAATTTTGCTACTGTTATGAATCATAATGTAAATATCTGATATGCAGGAGGTATTTAGGTGACCCTTGTGAAAGGGGTCGCGACCCACAGGTTGAGAACTGCTGCTCTGCCTGAAAGAGCATGGCCCTGTGTTGGGGTGGGCTCCACGCTTTGTCACACAACATCACCGTGCAGCAGCGAAGTTGTTCTTCCCTTCCACCCTCCACCTGCCTCAGCCTTTAGGAAGCCCCTTCTGAGGTTTTTCCTCTATTTCAGAGCAATGCCACAGCTTTGCTGAGACATGAAGAAGAGTATACGTCTGTCAGTCCGTTGGAAGAGAGAGACACAGGTCTGAATAGTGAGAGACCAGGCATTTTTACTCAAGTACAACTGAGAAAGAAAAGGAATGTTTGTTCCATTTGCTCAGAGTGGGGCGGTCTTGGGCCTCCGCGTCTGATGCTGCAGACGCAGGATGTACCATCCCTGCAGACACATTCCCACACAAAATAAACATGTGGACAAAACCACTGACAGCTGCCTGAAAGGTAAGAAAAGAGGAATGATGGGAAAAGGGCTGAGAGGGGCAGTTATGTTGACCAAGCATTTACATTCGCGCCAGTGGAAAAGGGCAAGGGGAAGAATAATTGCTCCCCAAGGTGCCAGCAGATGAAGCTTGAGCCTCAGCAGGAAACAAGCTGGATGCAGGATCTCTGGGAGAAAACCGCGGGCATGTTATTTTATGAATATAAGGTGATGTACATGTACGTAATTCAGGATAAAAGCCAGAGAATCTCGGCTAGTGGAGAAGAAAACATTTAAATAAACCTGATCCCAAAAGGTGTACAGATGTGAATCCTGGGTCATAAAACCTAGTCTGTGTCCTTTTCATGCCACAGGCAGGTCACAGCAGGAACACCCAGTGCAGCTCCCGGCCCTCCCTGGGGGTTGCCCACAGCCTTGCACTGAGGGCAGGCAGGGCACTGGCAACCCCAGCATTTTCTAAACTCCCACCCCAAACTATTTCAGACAACTCTGACAAGGGAGTCCCCACGCTGCCCGCTCGGAGCAGTGAGCTGTGGGAGCTGGTGGTGCAGCCAGGCGTAAGGGTGACCCGGTCGCTCTGGAAAAGGCAGATGCTATCCCAGGAAAGGAGCCTGCCCCAGATCAGGACTGGACCCCAGGGCCGGCAGAGCCCCTGAGGGAAGTGGGGAACAGATTCTCCAGGCTAAACGCTAGCGCTGCGCTGCACCGGCCTGCTCCGGAGCCGCCCTTCCTCTGACTCACCGTCTGGGGCTTCCATCGCTGCTGCAAGGGACACTGAGTGTGAGGCCTGGGGACCCATGACACCTGCTGACCAGAGCTCTAGCTCTCCCAAAGTTGCCTTCCAGACAGCCAGGGACACCGGTCCACAGGCCTCAGGACCTGCGGTGGGACTTGCCCTGCACAGGTCCCCTCAGGATTCCCCCAGCAGGTGTCTCAGGGGCAGAGAGGTGACTCGCCTGCTTCCCCATCGCCTCTCACTCGGGTGTGGGATATTCAACAGGACCAGCTCAAGGCCAGAGGCTGTCACCCCAACCCCAGGCTTCAGAGCTTTCTCCTCCCAGCTGGGGGCTGCCCTGATGGCACTGCTGATGGCAGGTCTTCCTGGTAGCACCTCTCTTCCTTGACTCTGGGGTTTCCTGTTCTCTCCTGGGAGCTCCAGGGTTTTCTTCCAGGCGCCCAGAGTGGGCACTGTCATCCTGATTTTACACAGGGGAAACTTCCCCCAATCCAAGGGTGACATCACCCTGATAGTGGGTGAAACAGGACAGGGACCCAAGTCACATGCTGAGGCTGGTAGCCCAGCATGGGCACAGATGACCAGGCACAAGCTGTCACAGCACACACCAGAGAGCGCCCAGGGATTAAACGGAGAGAAAGGGACCTGGAGACAAGGCGTGCAGCGGAGTCTGTGCTCCAGTATCAGCCACAGTGGCATTTCCAGCCCCACCAGCTCTTTAAAAACCTCCTGCTCCATCAAAAGTGGGAGTCTCCCCGGGGATGCCCCCACACATGGCTGTGCCCAGTCAAGTGCCTTGGGGAATGAAGTGTGGCAGCGGTATCCCTGTGTGGCTTTAGGTCCAGGACATACAGGGGATGTGTGTGCTACCTGGCACTCCCTGTCTCTGTCTCCTGACTCTTCCTTCCTCAGAACAAATCCAGAGACCACCGATGTCCACCGATTCCCATCTGGGGTCCCTCTCCCAGGCACCCAGGCACGGGAGTGAAGCTACTGGGATGACTCCATCACGGAGACTGGCTCTAACCTCATGGAAGCCAGAACGTCCTGAACTTCCAACCACAGAGACACAGGAAAAGTTATAAATGGTCAAGCTGCCAAGTTTGGGGGCACTTTGTCACTGAAGAATGAATAATGAATACAGAGCAGATAGGCATACCCTGCCACTTGTTATTTGGTTAGAGAATGTGAAATAATAGGACATGCATGTGGTTGTCTCTGTCTCTAGTTCCTGGCCCCGGGCTCTTACAACCCTTGCAACTTCCTGAGCCAAAGGAGTGCTCGGAGCATCTGGTGACCTAACATCTGGCATTTCACCCTGGGTGATGGGAGCACCTTTTGTCTAATGAGGTGCATCTTGGTGACACTGGATGGGGCTGGTCCCCAGAAAGACCAGCCAAGATTAGAAGAATGGAACTCATTTCCCCACCCTCCAGAGAGACTGGCATGCCTACAAGATGAGACTTTGTAGAAGTCCCCAAAGTGGGAGGTTTGCAGAGCTTTGGGGGACAAAGATGTGGAGGATCCTGGAAGGAGGCCTAGAGGGCTGAGGGTGCCTCCCTACACCCCCTGCCCTGGCTTTCCTTGCCCCTTGTTGCTCATCCGTGTCCTTCTTTATCTCCTTTTTTCATATTATAAACAGGTAAGCATGAGCATGTTTTGAGTTATGTGAGTCATCTTAGCATATCATCCGAGGACGGGGTTGTAGGAATCTGATTGAAAGACAGCTGGTCAGAAGCATTTGGCTTGGGGGGGCATCTGAAATAGGACAGCCCTCTTCCTGTGGGGTCTGCAGTCACCCTGTTAGTGTCAGCATTGAATTCAATTCTGGACACCCAGGGTGCATCCACTGGAGAAGCCCTTGGTGTGAGGGACACCCCATTCTGGTGACCAGAAGTGACCTATGTTGAGAGTGCAGTGGGGAAGCACCTTGTGCAGGTTTTCCTACTATTTGGGGAAATGCTGTGAGAGCCCCATCTTGCAAGCTCCATCTTTCCCTATGAACCATCACACTCCTGTGACAAGAAAAGGTCACCTCCCCAAATAAGTGTGTCACTGTACAATAAAAGCTAATAAAATATAAATATCCTGGATAGGGGTTCAAGGGCAACCATATGCTTGTGACTTTCTGTATTACAGACAGCCTGCTGCTGGCACAGGCTGGGGCACCCTGACCAGGCTGGACTCTGGGCCTCCCTGTGGGATAGCCCACAACCCTGGGACCTGGAGGACAGGTGAGGTTGCTCTCTGGTGGAGGCTGAGACACAGAGGCTGCCAGGGAGGTGGTGCCATCGCCATCCTCACACCACTCATTGTGGCTGTTCAGAAACCTCTACCCTGTTGTCATTATTTTACTTATGCAGTTTACCATTTTCTTCTTACTTCTCAGCTTTCTTCTTGTTTATCTCCTTTGACCCTTATCAGAGAAAAAAATTCAAAAAGTCAAAGAGAAAAGATCAGGCTGGTTGGCCTGTTACCCACAGCCCCATAGAGGGATGGGGAAGGGAGAAGTGCAGTCATTGTCAAGAGCAAAATGTGTTTCATTTACATATTTTTGCACACAGAGTGATTATGGTACAACATTGGGCAGCCTTGAAAAGGTGTTGCATGAAAGTCTCCCAATTGATTGGTGACACAGAGGAATGAGTCCTGAAATGAAATAATCTGAGTATTAAGGAGAACCACCTACACTCTCATGGCAAGTGGCAACCTTGCTTTAATTCCACCATCTTTTATACCCACTACCACACCTATACACCATTAATTAGTAATCAATGACTTCCTCTTACAGAATTGTTCTCATGACCAGGCACCTAATCAATCTACAGATTAACTGATACACATTCCATGACCTCACTACAAGATTACTTTTTTGACTTTTTAATTAAAACTATGCCTTAAAATATTTTCCTTCAACAAAGATAAGAACTTCAAGGGAGGTGGTTACTTGAATACCTCACCTTTCACATGACCATCTGGAGGCAGCATTCCATCTCTAAAAAACAAACAGGAGATCGCTGAAATATGCAGCTGTTTTGCTTGCAAGCTACTGCCCTCTGCAGCCTTTGTCTCTCAGGCATTTACAGCCTCAGAGGCCATTTTATGGGGTTCTATCCAGGTCTCTCACTGAAATTTATTAGAAAGATTTCCTGCTTGCCTTTCCAATATGGCTCCAGTAAAGGCACATATAGGCTTTCTGCCTATAAAAAGGAAACTGGCTTCTCTTTCATGAGACCTCACAAATACTCTGCAAACCAGTGGCAAGAGTGGTTGTTCTGATGTTTAGCTAAATGTCATGGAATAAGGAGAAAATCAGTGTTGTTGACATTGCTGCAACACAATTCTCCATCCCTGATAAAGTAAATTCCTTCCCTTGCACCTGAAACCAGAATGTGCCAAGTAAATCATTGCCTGTGACAGGTGACCTTGTGTCTGTGGTGCATCAGTCCATATTATTATTTACCCTTCAGCTTAGTAATGAAAAGACTACACCTTATGAAGTGCTCTGGTCTCCCTGAGAGAGACCCTAAATTAAGCCTCTGTGATCTGCAGGCCAGCAGAGACTGCCAATGTGAGGTGGTGGCTTCGGATGGCAGAGGTGGAGTGAACAGTACTCACAGGCCTGTGCAGGGAGAAGGTGCTGAACATTGCGCTGGCTGTCCTACACCACTGCAAAGAAACCATTTTATCTTCTGAATAAAATGGACTCAGTCCTCAAGTGATTTGTAACTCTCCAAAACATAGGAAAGGATCAAGTGTCCACCTTTGTATTGCCCTCCTTACTGAGATGCCAGTGAAATGAAAGCAAAACGATCACCAGAGACAGAGAAAAGGAGACCAAGTAAGGAAAAGAACAAAGCAGAGATCAGGGAGGGAACTCACCAGGGCAAGGAGAACACGAAGAGGCTTGCCAACAAACGGGAGGTTCAGCACAGCCCCAGAAGCTTACAAAATGTAAATCAGAAAAGAACACCATGGAGGCTGGGCGTTGTGGCTCATACCTGTAATCCCACCACTTGGGAGGCCGAAGCAGGTGGGTTGCCTGAGCTCACAGGTTCGAGACCAGCCTGAGCCAAGCAAGACCCCACCTCTAAAAAAGTAGCTGGGCATTGTGGCAAGTGCCTGCAGGCCCAGCTGCTTAGGATGCTGAGGCCAGAGGATCACTTGAATTCAAGAGTTTGAGGTTGCTGTGAGCTAAGGTGCCACAGCACTCTACCAAGGGTGACCAAGTGAGACTCTGTCTCAAAAAAAAAGAAACAACAACAAAAAGAATAAAACACCACAGCCACAAATTCACTGAATGGGGGAGAGCAGATGTTAAGAACAAGAACTGTGCTAATGATGACAGGCATGATGACTGAGCTGTCCCAAGGCGCACAACAACCTGGAGATCAGGGAAGTCATTATTTCAATTTGAGTTGGGGAGACTGAGGCACAGAACGTTTACCTGGATTGCCCAAGGCCATAAGGCGAGTAAGTGTGGAAGCCAAGATGGGTATCCAGGAGATCTGGCTTCAGATTATGTGTCCTGAGCAGGAGGAGGAAGGTAAATTGTCATTCAAAGAACCTCACAGCCTTTCCAGACCTATCAGTGACAGACAATGTGGGTAGGTGTGAGAGAGAAACCAAAACCAGGTGGGAGGATAGAAAAATTGAAAGTCTAAAGCTAAATATCTGCCTGAAGTGGCTGCCAAGACTTTGGTGACTATGAAACTCCAACTATGAAGCCGTCAGGCTTTTCTCCAGGCCAAATAGATGGGAAGGAAGGAAGGAGGGAGGGAGGGAGGGGGAGGAAGGATGGACGGATGGATGGATGGATGGATGGATGGAGAGATGAACAAGCAGAGAAATCAAACCTTTTCTAAAAGCCAACCACCCTCTCTTTATCTCTAGAGTAAGCCCTGTCAGGCAACAGGCCTCCCCTCCAGACCCAGGATTCTCCAGATGTTTTGTGTTCAGCACCAGATGTCCACACACAACAGCAGAGGAACCTTGCACCAGCTCTCTGGATAAATTTGTCCATCCGACCATCCTTACAATGACCAGGCTGCAACGGTCATATGGCGTAAGAAGAGAACAGAATGAAATCAAATGGAATGAAAGCAGAAGAGGAACTGATAATTCAACTGACATTTGAAGGGAGGAGCAGGGGACATGGCATTTCAGGTCAAGAGCAAAACAAAACAGAACCCCTCTGACGAGAACACTCGGCGTGATCTGTCACTGTGTCCATCAAATGTATGGTTGCAGCTGGTCCTTCCCTTCCATCAGGATGATATCCTGATGTCACCACAGTGAGGGAGGCGTTTGTCCTGTCAGGCCCGCCACTCCCTAGCCACTTAGCTGCGTTTTCTCCCCACTCATCCCTGGTGGCATGACACGTTGTGACCTATTTGCTCATTTGCTGTGGGCCTTGCCACATGTGATATCAGCTCCATGAGATCAGGGGACTTGTTCACTGTCCCAGTGCCCGGGACACGTGGATTTTAAGTCAATACATGTAAAACTAATATTTTTTCTTAAAAAAGTAGTTAGCACTAAGAAAAAAAAAAAAAGAACACAAAGACTCCGAAAGAACTCTTTGAAACTAAGCAAATGTTTTCCAAAATTAAAGAATTGATTAGAACATTTGGAAATTTCCCAGAGTAAACAGCAAAAAGGCAAACAGGAAAATAATACATAAGTAAGGTGTGAGTGACATCCAAGTGTCCAACATTCAACTATTGAATCCAGAAAGAGAAAAAATGGAAAACCAAGAGGAGAAAACTCATTTAAAAAATGGCAGACAATGCTGTGGTCTCCAAGCTTGTCCTCAGGGTCGGCTGTGTTCTGCCTGCCCCGCCAGACCATTCTCCACCCTTCTCCCCTGTGCTCAGCACCTGCACAGACCTGGCTTGCAGGTGGGCTCAGCCAGCAGGCAGTGCCCTCGGCAGGAGGGGAAGGGACAGAGGTCAGGTTCTCCCCTGGCCCCTCTCTTCAGGTCATGGTCAGCAGGCCGAGTCCTCCCCAAGCTTCTCCTGGGCAGCCTCTCTGTGGGGTATTATCAGAGCCCTGATTTTGTCCGACTCTGGTCCTTCCAGCCTCTCCCCTCTGCTCACATTTTGCAAATTTTAATCCCATTCAACATGATGTTACCAGATACACATAGATGTTGAAAAGGATTTGAATATATACAATAAAAAAGATTTAAATAAACATTAATCACACAAAGGTTAAAAAGTGTCAATGCTCAAAGATAATCTTCAAAACTACTTATCCTAACACAACTTCAGAGATGTCCACATGAGCACCAGTGGCAGTGTTAAGAATAATATGCTATACAAATGTTAAAATAATAAATTCTTCTCGAATTATTCTAAATTGAGTACACACCTGTTTCCTGCTGAGACCATAACTGATAAATCATCAGACTGAAAGAATCTACTAAGCAGCATAGAAAGTGAGTGAGTAAAACATAGTCTGTGTAAGATATCTTTATAAAATCTTAGCACTCGAGCATCCAGAGACTCTAACAGGTGCTGTAGGAAGAGGGCAGATTTCCTACGAAGGACAAATACAAGACCAGCATCAGGCTTCTCGGCAGCAACTCCTGACATTTTCTTTTGATCTTAGAACTCTAAATCAAATCAACTTGCCAATCACATTTACGGAAAAAGTAGCTATAGATTCAGAAATGCAATAACTCAGCTGGGTGCGGTAGCTCACGCCTGTAATCCCAGCACTCTGGGAGGCCTACGTGGGAGGATCCCCCAAGCTCAGTTTAACACCAGCCTGAGCAAAAGCAAGACCCCATCTCTACTAAAAATAGACAAATTAAGTGGTGCAATGACAGGCACCTGTAGTCCCAGCCACTTGGGAGGCTAAAGCAGGTGGATGGCTTAAGCCTGGGAGTTTGAGATTACAGTGAGTAGGCTGATGCCACAGCACTCTACCCAGGGTGACAAAGGGAGACTCTGTCCCAAGAAAGAAAAGAAAAAAAAGGGAAAGAAGATAAAAAAAGAAATGCAATAATTCACAAAGTGCCTTTCTTATTAAGTTACTTGAAGATGGAACAGTGCTCCAAACAAGGAGAGTATCAGGAAAGAGAAGGACAGGAAGTTCAGGAATGGTGACTCGACTCTCATGAGCCTGGAACAAAAGTGCCATAGTCAATCTAAAGTCAATTATCCATTTAAACTAGGAGTGAATCCACTGTGGGAAAAATGAGTCCTTTATACAAACGGAATGGATGATGGCAGAGACACAATGTAAAAGTCACAGTCTTTTTAGACAAAAAAAGAAAAAGAATGATAATTAGAATGTATATATTTTTAAAAGTCTATGGAAGAAAATCAAACTCAAAATATGAAGAACAGAAGAGAAGCCAAGATGGCGGTCTGTAGCCAGCTTTCTGCAGACGCTCCCATCCAGAAGGAGAGTTAAAGGACAGAAATTTAGCAAGAAAGCCAATGGTTTGGAACTGAGCTAAAAGAGAAGGTCAAAGAATGCACATCATTCCTGCT
>CAUYRH010118244.1:0-18525 GCA_963574655.1 Perodicticus potto
CCACTACCAGGAGCTTTGGTGTTTTCTGTATTCTTTTCTGTAAATCAATTCTGCCTTATCACGGACGGGTGGGAGGGGGGAAATAATGTAATGAAGAATAATAAAATATATGTATTTAAAAAAAAAAAAAAAAAAAAAAAAGGTTACACTTAGCTTTATCACACAAAAGAATTTAGTAGACATCTTTGGAGTCCTGGAAGCAAGCAGCTTCTGTTGCATAATAAACCACTTTCTAAAGGTGAAATTACTATTTTTATTTTACCAATTGACAAAACAGAGGCTTAGAGACTTTTAGTGGCTTGTAAAAGATCCTTTAATTGATGATAGATTTGAAACCTGGTAGTCTGTTTCTTAGCTTAGCGATTACCTGCCTTTTTATAAAATGCATGCTCTATTAATGATCATACTGAAGATGGCTTTATGAAGATGCAGAATATGAACTACTGGCCCTTAAAGAATTAATAAAACTTCTCCCCATTCTTACATATATCTTTTGCTTCTCCCATAAGTTTTCTTAAGGTTATTGCCCAGGACTTCTCTTTTCCTCTTTGGTACTTTATATATTCTAATAATTTTGCATTTTCCCTGATATTAGTTTGATCTATCACACATACATTCCACCTTTCTTTTGCCTGGATTAAACCCCCAAACAGGCTTTCACAGCCTCCTGCCTCTAATCAAGCTATTCTCCTAGGACCCTTGTCTCTTGCTGAATACTGAACATTCAGGATCATGCAAATTTTTCTAAAATACAGTTATCATTAGCCTTTCTAAATTCTCAGGATCACTTCAATTCTGAAAATGAAACCTACAGTTCTTACTTTTCCTGACTTGCAGGGCGCTACCCTCTGTTTCTGATCCCCTTTCCGCCTGCCCACGGTTTCTTTCCACACATGATCAATCCTTGCCACACTGGGCAATTCCGCTGAGCCATCCTCATGCGATTTTGCATAATAAAAACATTGTAAAAATCTTTCTGAACCATCTTACTGCTGTGTATCAAAGACTTCTATGTTAAAGCACAACTCAAAAAATCATCTCCCGGATTCTCTCTTTGTGATTCATCCCTTCCCCACACTACAGCGAACCACCTCTCTTCATGTTCCTTAAGAGAATTTGCACAATTCATGATGACATCTTTTACATTTTATATTGCATCCCAGTTATTTGGCCTTTTTATTTTTCTTTTCCAAAGAATATGTTTTCAGATTCACTGTTGTATCTTCTACAGTATCTACTAAATGCCTATTTTCAAGTACTTATGGAGTAACTAAAGTAGCATATATGCCATGTTCCGGATTAACCACAGATGTTACATGGGGGTGGGGGGCACTTCTCCATTAAGCCTAGAGAATTGAAAGAAAATTATTAAAAATTGATTTGGATGCAATATATAAATATAAATACATTTTTAAATGAAGAATGCTGTGGAGTCAAAATAACCAAGGTGATCAAGAGGAATGTACAGAAAGGACATAAACACTTATATCTTTGAATGATTCCCCAAATACTCGTTAATATTTACTAAAACCAAATCCTACATTTAACCTATCCTATATTAAAGTAATTCTTAAATACATAGTTGTACACATTTTTCTAACTAAATTATCATTATTATTTTATTATATGCCAATTACAATATCATTTGCATATCAAAGGCATTGCGTTCAGTGTTACTCTTACTGTGAATAAGTTGTTTCCTATGTGATGAGTTACTTTAGAGTTTTGAGTTCTTTTGACATACTTCTTGCAAAAGGGTTCCTAATTAAGGAACAGAAACTTTTAAATATCTATTTAATTTTAAAATGCTTTTAGGCTTGAATGCTCACAATTCTCAACTGGCGATTTTCAGCACTAGGTTTCAGTTCAAATTTAGTACATTTATAACAATGCAGAAGATTAAATGTGGCTGGGCATGGGGGCACATGCCTGTAATTCTAGCACTTCGGCATACTGTGCAGGTGGATTGCTTTAGGTCTAGTGTTTGAAAACAGCTTAAACAAGAGCAAGATTCTCATTTCTAACAAAAATAGAAAAATTAGTCATTATGACTAGCTAGCTCTTGTAGTCCCAGTTATTTGGGAGGCTGCAGTAGGAGGATCACTTGATCCCAGGAGTTTCAGGTTATAGTTAGTATGGTGATAGCACAGAGCTCTAACCCCAGGAGCGGAGTGCGACCCTGTCTAAAAAAAAAAAAAAAAAAAAAAAAAAAAGGATATATACACATAGGTACTCTTTGTGCTAAAGAAAATGAATATCCTTCCATGATCCATAGGGCAAAAATAAATTGATGGTATAAGTTCTTGAATCATATGTTTATATAAGTGACTGACAGTATATACATTACTGATATCAAATGACATTCCAATGAATCACAGATTTATAGGAATTCTTACATCAAAGACATTTCAGAAGACATCTCAGTCACAGTGCACGTGATATTTCAGCCTGCTACAACTATGGGAGTTTATATTCCCAACTGTATTCTTCTGTTCTCTAAAATACAGACAAATGAAAATGTGCTCAACTTCCTTATAATTTTCCTGTGTTCCCTTCGATTTCTGGCCTTCTGGTGGAGAGTTGACATTTGGTGCTTGTGTGACTAGAGCTCACACAAATTGCAACTGTAAATGAGAACATCTCCTGACCAAATTCAGCACAGCTTGCCTGTTTCATTAGCTATTCAAACCTGTGCTTTTGGCAGTGTCAATACAATTAATGAAGGTACAATAATGTTAAAAACCATCAGCTAGCAAAGTTTGGTGTTTTATATGGTTAATATGTTAATAGTTCAATATTATACCTGTAAGTTGACATTTAATGCCTAATAAAATTAATCTTTGAGTCAATCTTACTGAAGGTATATAAAAGAATATAGAACAAGGCACATATTTTTTAGAGGAATGGGGTATAAATATGCCAGACAGATTTTGTGGTTTCTTTGAGTGGGTGAAAGAGTATAGCAGGCGGCAGTTGCTCTAATTTTGTCTATTTTTTTGGCAAATAAACAAAACTTAAATGTATAAAGATATCTCTCTTTGCTGAGCAATTTAACTGCAGCCTATAATTGCACCACTATTAGTGATAAATTCTGATTTACAGCTTAATTGGGCAGAAGTGAATGTAGCCTCAAGGTCATTGCAATAAGGATAGCAAGAACTTTAGGGAGGTACATAAGTTAAACAAAAGATTGTCCAGTATAGCATGTGGAGATCTGTCTAAAATATTAGAATACTAGTTGGAGCCATATTGTGTAGTGCTGACTCCATGCATATAACAAAAAAGGTCAATTCAAAGTGTCCACAGAGGTCCAACAATAAAATATTTTATATTTAACAACAAGACTCCTTTTGTTTTCTCCTGCAGGGGAAACCAATAATTACATGATGTCAGACAGGGAGTAAAAATGGACCAATTAAATCCTGGAAAGTTACACTTAAAAAAAAATGCAGCAGAAAATTGGAGAAAATAGAAGCAAGAATTTAAGCAACCCTAGAAATGCATACAGAACCGATGTATTTGAGAGACCCTGTTCTTCTTCCATATAAAACGTTAAGTGAAAGCTCAGGAGTAGAGAGTGATTCTGAAGAGGACAGCAAAGGGGTTATAGAAAAGTTTGAAGCTCACTGTATTCTAAAGTGCAATGAAATATGTGGAAAATGCCCTTTTCTTTCCATGAAAACAGAAAAGAGAAGGTAGATTTCTGTGATCCATGAGCAATTGATTTTCAACTGGTGTTCGAGTGATGCAAATTTGAGGCATGATTTATAAAAGCGAGAACAGCATGTGAAATTGCATCAGACTTAGAGTAGAATGAGCCTGGTCCCCAGAGACATGAATAAAGTGAGAGGGTGTAAGCATTTTCAATTGCCTACAGTTGAAGAAATACTCAGAAAGCTAACAAGCACTTTCCTATTAATATTGTCGCTTGTCACCAGGGACTCTGGCATAATTGTTGTGTTAAAGCAGTTTTTAAACTTCTTTCTAATGTTCTCATCACAAAAAAAGTTAAATATTTGAGGTAATAGATAAGCCAATTGGTTTAATTTAATCATTCCATATTATATTCAAAAATTGTAACACGACTTTGTATCCCATAAATACATACAATTATAATTTGTGTATGTTGTATTGCATTGACATATACAATACAATTTTTACCATGTTAAATATGCATTATGTAGTAATAACATGGTCCTTATTTAATAAAGAATAGGCTCACAATAGTCTCTTTTCATTGGTTTTGTGTATTTGAATTCCCATCAGTGGTTATGCAAAAAGGAAGGAAATATTCTTTCTTAAAAGAGAAAAAATTTGAGGCGGCTGAGTGAAGGCTAAGACTACATTTAAATGTTCACTTTCTTTTTGGTTGGTGTTGACATATGGAGCAGGAACCCCTGAGAAGAAGCCTCCAGAGAATAAAGCATTCTCTCCATGGCCATGCATAGATTCTAGAAAAATGTGTCACAGGAGAGGTAAAAGAACAGCATTTCACATAAACTATCTTGCAAGTGAATCTTTGGATACTTTCGTGACATGAATTGGCCTGATACTTGCATAGACTTTCTCTCCCTTGGGATAAACTGCAGTCACAAAGATTTCAATAAGACTTCCATATTGGGAACGTAGAAGGGATTATTCTTGGTTTTGTGTTTTTCCCTTCTGCTACTCTTTTTCACCATAAGCACTGGCTGTTAGGGGCTCCAGAGAGCCACAAAATTCCATTGTAAGGGAATCTTCAGGCAGGTAAAGGCCTATTGAGGACAAATACATTTGAGCAATGCAAGTAATTTAGGGCAGTTACATTGGCTCTGGTTCTGGCATCACTAAGACCAGAGCCTACACACTAGTAGTATTGTGTGTAAAGATCATATAGAAGCCTCCATACGTCCCTATGACCAGCTAAAATCTGCCTTTTAAGAATACAGTTCACAAAGAAACTTGTTAATAAATAAAAGTAAAGCATAGCAAATAAAAGGAGGGAGAATGGAAAGTTAACAGGAAATCTTGGAGAAATCTTATAGAAAGCGATGGCAGTAGGGAAATGTATTTGATCATGGGTAAGTGGTCAGATGAGAGGTAGTGAGGATAAAGCAGAATGTGTGAGCACTTGAGATAATAAGCCGATTTCTCCCAGGCATATGGAATTTTGTAGTGCTAGACTGACTCACAGAAGTGGCATGGGTGGTGATAAAGGCATAAATAGTTTCCAAGTATATCACGTTTCATGACACCCATATGGATTTCCACACCATTTTCACTTCTCAAAAATTAAATGGAGGTTCATATACTGAGAGAATTCCTAATGATATGAATTTAAATGAGTTCTAAATTGCACCAGCTGTGTGACATTGAGGCAGGCACTTAATCTCTTTTGAGTCTTATTTCCTCCCCTGTACTAAAGAGTTCATAATATCTGTGAAATTAGATTATTTTGGTCTCTTCTCATTCTAAATTTATATGATTTCAAACATTTTCTCCTCTCATTTACTATTTTTTTTAATAAGCATATCCACCTTCTCCTGCCTCATCTTCTGGGCTATCCATTCCCAAGCAGCCTGTAGTTGTGGTGGCAACTGAAGAGTGTAGTGCAAGAGAGAAGGGAATGTTTATATCCTGAATTCCTTTGCCTGAATATTTGAGCTCAATACCTGGCTTTCATGAGCTTTTACATTGCCTCCCCTTGGAAATATACTTCTAGAGGAGCACTCTATGCTTGTTTATCAAGCATTCATTACCTCTGTGTTATTTGATGGAGAAATCAGACAGAAAAGTTATAGCTAATGTGTAGTACATGCTATAGAACCTCAAACGATGGTTTTACATTTTATTACTTGTGGCAAGTAATATAATGAAAACAAGAGCACACATGAAAGGCATCTAACAGAGCAAAGAGAAAGGATCCTCAACAACCTGGAGGTGCAGCTACACTGCTTAAAGAATGTTGAGTGAGTAGAAGCTGACCACGTTTTTGATCAATGCCAGTGGTCATGTGGAGAAAAGAGAAAGTATAATGCTGATGAAACTCTTGTCAGGTAAGAGTTGTTTTACTGGATACAGTGATAAAATGCCTGAAACACAGCAAGGGATTGTTAAATCATCTGTCTCTAAACTTTATGAATTTAGGACTTTATCTCATTTACTCTTGTATTTCTGATAAACAGAGAACTTGGCATGTGGCAGTCACTCGCCAAACTTATGTTAAATAATGTATGTAATATCTGAAGCTTAAGATCCAGCAAGTCTCAGGAACTCATTATTTCTTGACCTGGATCATGTTATCCTAAATGTGTTTTAGATAGAGACCTAGACAAAACTCACTGAGGAAATGACATTTGAAGGATCTGATGGTCTTAGTTGTGTGGACATGGGAGGTGAAGAGTAGGGAAATATTACAGGTAAGAGAAATAGCAATTATAAAGGCCCTGAGGGAGAACATGTATAGTGAAATAGGAAAAATTTTTGTACCTCTGGATCCAGGGTATGCGGCATGTGTGAAGAAAACAGAAACCTCAGGGAAGTAGTGTTGCAAATGGAGAGCCAGGTTTTAGTTAGAGCAAGAAGGTGGGCAGAACGTTCATGCAAGTGATTTAAGTAAGGGTGATTCTATTGAGAAATGACTTGGAGTTTTAGAGACAACAAAGGAAATAGTCTGAGGAAATGGGAATTGGTGAAGACAAGAGGCAGAAAGAAACACCAGAAGAGTCCAGTGAAGATCAGAGTCCAGAAGTTGGGGGATGATCTAGATATCTAGGATATTCTGTGGTGACATATCTTAGCAAAGACCAGTGCCATGGTAAGCTGACCCATCACTGTCATACTTAGAAGCCAACATCTGTGATAGTTGAGAGAGAAAGAGAAGAACAATATCGTCCTCTGCCTCTTTATTAGCGCTTTATTTTCAACACTACAAATAATGTTACAGAGTCGTAATTTTACAAAGCATTATCTTTTTTTTCTTTTTTTTTTTTTTGTAGAAACAGAGTCTCACTTTATCGCCCTCAGTAGAGTGCCGTGGCGTCACACAGCTCACAGCAACCTCCAACTCAGGAGCTTAGACAATTCTTTTGCCTCAGCCTCCTGAATAGCTGGGACTGCAGGCGCCCACCACAATGCCTGGCTATTTTTTGTTTGGTTGTTTTGCAGTTTGGGCGGGGCAGGGTTTGAACCTGCCACCCTCGGTATATGGGGCTGGCGCCCTACTGACTGAGCCACAGGCGCCACCCACAAAGTGTTATCTTAAATAAAAATAAAAAATAGAAAGGAAGGAAAGGAAAAAAAATACATGGTAAACACCTAATCAGATATAACCTAGATTAAAATAAGTGATGTGACCCCTCTGTGTCTGGTGGGAGCCAGAACTAGCAGAATTTATGGGAATAGAGAGTTCATATGAAAAGAAAACTTGGCATAAATCCAACCAAGCTCTACTTAGACTCTCAAAGAGGACTGAGCTTGCAAAGGCAAGCGGGTTATCGCATGTCTTTCAAAGGTAATTCCTAAGGGAAACCCAAGTAAATCACAGTTGAATATCTGTTATGAGAATTAGCCTGGTCTCTTAATGTTCTGATTAATTCTTGAGAAATATGTTCAAAATACCTACAGAAAGCCATTTTTATCTTACGAATGACTAAACAACAATTTTTGGAATACAGTCGATTTATATTTTTTAATCAAATCTTTGCATTTTGCTTTAGGAATTGAATATTATCTACTGGCTACTAGGTGTTAGACATCTGAATTTAAAGGTTTAAAGAGTTGTCATATTCTTTACTTCCCATCCCAGGAAATCCTCAAGCTATGAAGCTCACAGATGCTCATTTCCTTTCTTTGTTTAAAAAAATGGGTGATGGTTATTGTAGGAATTATCCATTTTTTTGTCTTTGTTTTTTGTTTACTTATTTAAATTACATCAGTTGAAGGCTGATCCAGATAATACAAAGCTAGTGCCATCCCCAAAACAGATTAAAAATATATAATGAAATAAAACAAAAACAAGTACCTAGAATTGGTGAATTCTGTTCACAAACAAAACTTCTTGCCCATATATTTGTTTGTGTATGTTCATGTGCTTTAACTGACTGTTAATGGCATAATCATTGAAACTCATTGAATAGGAAACTATTTTCTTACCTAAAAAAAATGTAGTCAGACTGGGCGCAGTGGCTCAGACCTGTAATCCCAGCACTTTGGGAGGTCGAGGTGGTTGGATTGCCTGAGCTCACAGGTTCAAGACCAGCCTAAGCTAGAGCAAAACCCCATCTCTAATTATAGCTGGGTGTTGTGGCAGATGCCTATAGTCCCAGTTACTGGGAGGCTGAGGCAAGAGAATTGCTTGAGCCCAAGAGTATGAGGTTGCTCTAAGCTATGATGCTAGGGAACTTTACCTGGGACAACAAAGTGAGACTCAAAAAACAAACAAACAAAAAAAAAATGTAGTGAGGTCTTTGGCCTCCTTACAATGGGGTTGTTTAGCTGTTTCTTGCTGATTTGCTTGAATTCCTTGTAGTTCTGGTGATCAGTCCTTTATTAGATTAGTTTAGCATGCAAATATTTTCTCCCATTCTGTGGGTTGTTCATTTGCTCTATTAATTATGTTCTTGGCCATGCAGAAGCTTTTTCTTTTGATCAGGTCCCATTTATTTACTTTTGTTGTTGCTGTGATTGCTTTTGGGTTCTCCTTCATGGTTTATTTACCTAGGCCAATGAGACTTTTTCTACTAGGATTTTCTACTACGATTCTTATAGGTGCCTGCATTAGGTTTAAGTCTTTTATCCATCATAAATTAATTTTTGTGAGTGGCAAGAAGTATGGATTCTATTTCATTCTTTTACATGGGGATATCCAGCTTTCCTAGCGCCATTTATTGAACAGGGATTCTTTTCTTCAGTGTATGCTTTGATCTGTTTTGTCAAAAATCAAATGAGGAGCCAGGCATGATGGCTCACTCTTGTAATCCCAGAACTCTGGGAGGCTGAGATGGGTGGATCACTTGAGTTAACAAGTTTGAGACTAGCCTGAGCAAGAGCGAGGCTCCCACCTTACTAAATGTAGAATATAAATGCCTTAACACAATAACTAAGAAAATGCCATGAAAGCTATGTTCACCAGTTTGATGAAAATATTTCAAATGGTATATAAAACCAGCACCTTGTACCCAAATAATTGCATTAATGTACACAGCTATGATTTAATAAAAAAAAAGATAGGCATTGTGATGGGCACCTGTAGTCCCAGCTACTTGGCTGGCTGAAGGCAAGAGGCTCTCTTGTGCCCAAGAGTTTGAGGTTGCTGTGAGCTGTGATACCACAGCAGTCTACTGGGGGTAAGAAAGTGAGACTCTGTCTCACAAAAAGGAAAAAATTAGATGTGGATCTGAGAATGACTTCATCTCTGTGTTCTCTGTAGTGATGCACAGGTCCGGATCTCCATTTTTGGGCCAGTATCATGCTGTTTTGGTTGCTATAACCTTGTAGTAATCTTGAAATCTGGTTAAATGATGCTTCCCACTTTATTCTTATGTTAGGTTGCTTTGGCTATTCTGGATCTTTTATGGTTCCAAAAAAAGATTAGAACTATATTTTCTAGATCTGCAACAATAACAACAATAACAAAAAATTGGTATATTAATGAGGATTGAATCTGTAAATTGCTTTTATAGAAGCCATTTTAAGAATGTTAATTCTGCTGATGCATAAGCGTGTTATAGTTCTGCAACTATTTACGTCCCCTGTAATTTCTTACTTTGGTTTTTCATAATTTTCCCTGTATATGTCTTTCACTTACTTTGTTAAGTATGTTCCTAGGTAGTTTATTTTTTGTTGTTGCTACTGACAAAGGTATTATGAATTTTATTTGATTCTCAGCTTGACTATTGTTGGTATAAAAGAAAGCTACTGATTTGTGTACAATTACTTTGTAGGCATGAACAGACACTTTTCAAATGAAGATAAACTAATGGCCAGGAAACTCATGAAAAGAAAAGCTTAATATCACTAATCATTAGGGAAAAGCAAATCAAAACCACGATGTGACATCACCTAAGTCCAATGATAATGGCTGATATTAAAACTTCCCATAACACTAGATCCTGGTATGAATGTGGAGAGAAAGGAATTCTTCTATATTATTGGTGGCACTGCTAACTAGTGCAACCTCTATGGCAAATTGTATGCTGATAACTCAAAGAACTTAAAGTAGACTTACAATTTGATCCAGCAATCCCACTGCTGGGTATATACTTAAAGTTAAAAAGGTCATTTCATAATGACAGCAGCACTGGAATATTTATAACAGCACAATTCACTATTGCAAAGATATGGAAACAACCCAAGTGCCTACCGATACATGAATGTACAAATAAAATGTGGTATATGCATAGTATGGAATACTACTCAGTCATTAAGAAAAATGGTGATCTAGTATCTTTTGTGACAACCTGGACCAAACTGGAAACCATTCTTCTAAGAGAAACATCACAAGAATGGAGAAACAAACACAATACTACATTGAAACTAATCCATCAATACTTAAGCATACAAATATAAGTAAATGTCAATGAAAATCAGGCTGGAAGGATGATGGAAGAGTGAATTATTTACACCCACTGGGTGCAGTGCACACTATCTAGGTGAAGGATTCACTTATAACTTTGATTCAATCTGTACCAAAAAGAAGTATGTAAAACGTGTACCCTGTAATACACTGAAATATATGTAAAAAAATGAATCCCTTTTAAAAAGTTTGCAGGAAATTAATATGGCATGATGGTATTTATATAGTTTTAAATGTGCCATGGCCATATATTGTTTAAAAATATTAATATCTAGGGCAGTGCCTATGGATCAGTGGGTAGGACGCTGGCCTCATATAACGAGGGTGTGGGTTCGAACCCAGCCCCGGCTAAACTGCAAAAAAAATAGCCGGATGTTGTGCTTGGCACCTGTAGTCTCAGCTACTCCAGAGGCTGAGGCAAGAGAATCACCTAATCCCAGGAGTTGGAGGTTGCTGTGAGCTGTGATGCCACCGCACTCGAACGAGGGCAACATAGTGAAACTCTGTCTCAAAAAAATATATATATGTATTGATATCTGTAATAAAGAAATGCATACAATAAATAATGAAATAATAAAAATGTACATAGTAAATAAATGTAGTCAGAATACTGTGCCGGAGTGTGCTGAATGAATGAAGCTAAGCCTCGCAAAAGGTTATAAACCTTTGCAAATTTTCTATATATGCTATTTACCATAGAGGTTGTACTATTTCTTCAATGGGTTGAAGAAAAGGATAAACTAGATAAATAATTACTATATTTTCATATGAAACTAGCATGCGTTGAATTTTACTTCTAGTCAGCACTGTACTAGCTCCTTTCCATATGTTGTCTCAGGCAATCATCATAGCTACGCAGACCAACTCTGAGATTTACATCCTTAGCCACTAGGTTTTATTTCCGAATTCTCAGGGATTCAGATATTATCATTTCAATCCTTGCTATAGACACAAAAACACCTGTAATATTATTAAAAAGAATAATATTTTTCTTTATATACACCCAGTTTTTCCAAACATAGTTCAACATATTAATTAAAAAATACACTTTAATAAATATTAAAATAAAGTGAATGGAGGTTTTTCAATAAAAGTATGATTACATAAATTTAAATTTGTAAAAAAATATTAAATAAAAAATAGATGCCCAAAGTATCCCCTCTAGTATCACCAGGGTCATGTGCTCACAGTTCAGGAAATATCATTTTCCTATCATGTTACCCATCTTAGGACCATAGGAATGAGCCATGGAACAGAGGATATGAAATAAGGACTAATTTTTTGCATCAGATTCCAATGGGATTTTAATCACAGAGAGAACTGAGCATGATTCATTGGAGTGTTGAAAAATACTCGAAATTTATATACATATATATTTAGGTATCTATTTTGTGTTCTTTGAAATGTATATAATGTATAATTGAAGCTATTGATAATTTCTAAATATATAATGTTGAGGAATATAATCAATGCTATGGTTTGGCCTCTCCACATTCATGCTGAAATTTGATTCACAGTGTTGGAGGTGGGGCCTGGTGGGAGATTTTGAGTCATGGGGGTAGATCCCCCCAGAATAGTGTGTTGTGGTGCCCTCCCTGTGATAATGAGGTCTCTCCCTTGATCAGTGCACTGTGAAGAGCTGGTCGTTTAGAGGCTGGCATTACCTCCTCTCTCTCTCTGTCACACCGTGTGACAGGCCTGCTCTGCTTTCTCCTTCTACCTGGATTCAAAGCTTGTTCAAACCCTCAGGAGAAGCAGATTGCTGGTGCCATGTTTCTCATAGAGCCCACAGAGCCAGGAGCTAAATAAACCATTGCTCTTTGTAAATGATCTAGCCTCAGGTATTTCCTTTATAACAATGCAAATGGGGCAGTGCATCAACAATTTTACTAATGGAGTGAAAAATATTGTAAGTTTAGTCTTTTACTTAGTGCATAGACATTTATACTGTTCTTGTTCCTTGATTCAGTCTGGCTTCATGGCTTTTGACTAAATGAAGAGAACCTGATTGAATGTAATTAGATATCTTTCACCTTGTCCTTGAAAAAAAAAATCCGTAGTCCTTCACCCCTGTAGAGATTCAACAATAAGATATTTCCATAAGCTAACCAAAACTTAATAATTTATTCAAAATTTTTATTGTATAGTAATATTTAACACATACAGGAAAAGCAAAAATAATGGTTCAGGATTTTTAATTTTGAAATCCATAAGGCTCAGAAAGCAGAAACATTTTTTGTATTTGATGTAATCATAAAACCTGACCTGATATGATTTTCTTTGGTAGCAAAACCTGATTTAAATTGTGAAGATGTTTGTGTTCATGATTCCATTTAGTATGAGTATATGCACGTGACATAGAAATCTTGGCTATGACTTAGTGCTCCAGATCTCACCGGATATGTTGCATATTACCTTTCTAAAATGCTAACAATTCAGAATTCTAAGGCACAGATGGCATCAAGAATCTCAGAGAAAGGATTTTAGAACTACAGGCCAATATCCTATGCAGTTTATTAAAATCATTTCATAAGATTGTGCCTGGAAACAGTAAGAATCCCCAGGAGTCGAATTTAGTAGAGCTTTAGATACTGGTTGCCCAGGGACTAAGGAAATGCAAGCGTTTGATTGGTAGTTGGATCATTCTATGCACTAATTCTTCTCTAAATCTGACACTTTATGATTCCATGAAATGTTAACAAAGATATATATGTATATATATAATCAAATTTAAATGATCCTTTGATGATCAGCCAATTTGAATTCGTTTTATACGCCTCTTTTCCAAGTGTGATTATATCTGATGTTTTGATTTGGTTAAATGGATTACTTGACCCATTTAAAATTTATTTTTTAAATGGAAACCTATTGAGCTGACCAGGAGTTGGGATTGACTAATACACAGAGTTTAACTGAGGTATTTAGGCTAGGCTGCTGATTGGTAGTTTTGAAAAATGTGAGTTCATGAGTTTATATTATACATATGTGAAGGCTATATTAAAATGCTGGCAGATTTTACTGAGACACAGGACCTAAAATAACAACCTCATAGACTCCTCTCAGAAGACAAAGATAAGCCATCAGGGAAACATGCTAGTTGAATCACTACTGAGATTTAAAAGAGATGGCACAACATATAATAGCAGTTATCCCTAAGATGGAAAAATCTGGAAAGCCAGGCTGATTTTGTGCTAAAAATGGTAATACAATTAGAAAAAAAAAGAAAGAAAGAAAGTGAGGGCAGTTCTACATGTATGTTCTAACATCACCATTAATACTGCCTTCAAGAAAACAAAGTTCAAATGAATGTTAGTGCGTGGAATAACATGAAATGGAAGGAATTATTAACACGCTAACTTTTTTTTTTTTTTGAGACAGAGTCTCACTATGTCACCCTCAGTAGAGTGCCATGGCATCACAGCTCACAACAACCTCAAACTCTTGAGATTAAGTGATTCCCTTGCCTCAGCCTCCCAAGTAGCTGGGACCACAGGCAGCCACCACAATGCCTGGCTATATTTTTGTTGCAGTTGGCACTGTTGTTTAGCTGGCCCACTCTGGGCTCAAACCAGCCAACCTCAGTGCATGTAGCTGGTGCCATAACCACTGTGCTCTGGGCTCTGAGCCAGACACTAACATTCTTAAATATTTTAATATGAATAAAAGATTTTTCCGGGGCAGTATTAATAAATTCTTTGGGATTTAGGCATTTTGTGGTTTCAAATGTTATGCTACTGCATGTACATAGAAGGTTTCAATAAACCACCAGTAAAACTTGTTGCAAATGTATTTGTGTTCAGAGTGGGCTAGACGCATACACACCAAGATGTCTAAGGATAATCATGACCACTGGAACTGTTCCTAGATTGAGGCTTTTTAAAAGACATTTTCTGTAAGTCAGATGAGGAGAGTTATTATTATTTTTAGACTAAAAGTGTCAATAAGGTCATTTTGAAGACATTAGTCTAACTTCCTATAATTTATTCATAAATTCACAAGGGGTTATTTATATACATATTCATATTCTTTCCTTTCTTATTTGTGTCTGTATGTGACCCTCAAAGATTTCTCGGTCCTACTCAGGTTTACTATCAAAGCCAAGGAGATGACCTTAACACCTCAGTCACAAAGTGACTTTCTTCAAGAAAGCTTTTCTCTTGAGGTTTCTGCTTGCATTGAAGCAGTTTGAGTAAAAGTTAGATTTTTAGATACGTGGTCACATGTGAGAGCAGAGGACAGTGTTGCATTTTGGAACCCAGTGATTAATGACCACAGAACAGAAGGAACCAGCAGAAATTCGGAAATCAGGAAAGTAAATTGGGAAGAGGTTTTGACATCAGAAGTGTGGATTTTCACAGGCATTTTTTCAATGTTGTTTCCTGCTCTGAGGACATGTGACTCTTTGGTATTCACCACCATGTTACATCTAAGCATCTATGGGCCTTAATTGCTTTGCAGTTTGCCACAAGCAGTGAAGGCTTTAATAAACAAGACACTGGGAAATTTGCTATGGTATGGTTTGCATTTTTATTGCACTTTTATTTTGATTAGTTAAATCCATTTTGCAGTTGATACAGTTAATGGGACTAATTCTCTTGATAATTAGTGTAAATTGCTTTCTTTTAGGGTTACATATCTTTAAAAAAATCATAATAAATAAATAAAGGAATCACCCTGGATAGCCATGACCCATTTAGTAAATTTTACCTTAGAGCCTGCTAAATGATTTTATAGTAGCCTAAGATAGTCTAATGCAAAGAAAGAAAGTTGCCTTTCTTAATTTCTCCGTGTTATAAAACTAGATATTAATACTTACACATTCATCAATGCTATAAAAAATAATAATTATTAAAGTAATAAGGAAAATAAAAATGTGAAGAAGTATAATATGAGGCTTCCCTGAGTTTACTTGACAAAAATAAAAATATTATTTTTGAATAATTTTAGATTTACAGAAAAATTGCAAATACAGTACAGAAAGTTCCTGGCCAGTATCCTCTATTAGTATCTTACATTTCCTTACCAGTACATTATGGTACATTTGTCATAATGAATAAGCTAATTTGATGCGTTGTTATTAACTGAAGTCTATACTTCATTTATACTTCCTTAGTTATTACTATGTTCAGTTTCCAGGTTTCCATCTAGGATACCTTAGCACATTTAGTCATTGTGAGCTCTTAGTGTGACAGCTCCTGTGCTTACTCCTTCATTTTTTAAGACATTAAAAAAATTATTTATATTTACCAAAGGTGGTGGTCAATATAAGCATCCTATTGTTTTCTAAATGTTTATGATGATATGAGTAAAATTCATATCTAAAAGCAGACATATAAAAACTAGTATCAACATACATGCACAATCATACACCCTTTTTATTGGCTTTCTAAATCCCCTGAAGAGAGCAATTTTCACTGGCTTATGATAAATGCCTCAGGAGAGATATCACACAAATATCTGCCATGAACATTTTCGGACAAAGTACTGAAAAATAGAGAGATACATATTCAAGAGAAGTTGCCAGATTTATTTAGGATAAGGTAATTAAATATATTCTTATGATGTTTAAATAAATAAATATTATTATAGTATATTGTGCCTTCATATATATATTTATATGTATATATATAGGTATATATAAGCTTATATGTGTGTATATATAAATACAAATAAAAAATACATAAACAAACTCAGAAAAAAACATGAATTAACAATCTAGATAATATGAACAAGATAGACTGGTACTGTGCATGACAAAAATACCAAGAGATGCAAGAGCATGCTCAAGTTCTTGTCTTGTCAAGACTGGGAGAAGTACAGATACCAGTTTAGAAGAAAAGTAGAAAAACTACTTTTAAAAAGTAGAAAACATGAGCCAAACTTAAATAATAAATTCTTATAATAGAAATAGTTATATATGGGTTAGTTGTAAAAATAAACATAAACTAAGGTCATAAGCTAAAAGATAAAGTAACATATTTATTATAAAAAGAAAATTAATCTGTAAGAGACACACCTAGAAATAAAATAAAAGTTTAGAGCAAAGAAATATCAGGCCAATATTAGCTAACCTTGTTGGCTATCTTAACATTAGCTAAAATGAGTCTTAAGACAATAATATTCTTTCAGGAATGAGAGATTGATTAACCTTCACTTTGACCTAGTATGGTCAAGTAGAGTTTATTTCAAGAATCCAAGACTGGATCAATATTTCAAAATCAACCCATGTATTTTGTCATATCAGTAGACACAGAAAAAGCACTAAGTAGAACTACCCATTCTCAAACTAGAAATAGAATGGACAACTTCTATCAATCTATTAAAAATCTTGAGCTAACATACAAGTCCTGACTTAAGTTTGCAAACTTGCCACCATGTGCTTACATAGGTAGCATTGTACAAACAACGCATTAAGGGTTCATAACCTTGGTATATCAGTGCCCCGCAGGAATGTTTGTGTTGATACCCGGCAGTGTCTTTTTAAGTGACCTTCATTACTGTTACTGGTTTTGTGTGCTGTGATGAGAATGTCAGAGCTTGAATTAGAGCAACAAGCAATTATTTGTATATTTCTTGTTAAATTTGGTGAGAGTGGAAGTGTAATCAGGGATGTGATAGTTCAACTTTATGAGTGTAATGCCATGAAGAAAACAGTAGTATACCAATGGGTTAAATGTTTTCTGAAGGGAGAGAATATGCCACTGATGAGGAGAAGTCAGGATGACCAATAACAAGCAGAACTTCTGAAAACATTGCAAAAGTTTGTCAAATTGTACATCAAAATCATCACCTGACAGTAAGAAGCTTAGCAGACCAAGTAAACATTGATAGAGAGTAGGAAAATATTAACCGAAAATCGTGGCTAATAACTCATGGATCTTGCATCACAACAATACACCATCTCACATGGCACTGTGAGAGAGTTTTTAGCCAGTAAACAAATAAATGCATTGGAACACCCTCCCTACCTAACTGATCTGGTCTCCAATGACTTTTTTCTTTACCTGAAGGTAAAGCAAATATCGAAAGGAAGACATTTTGATAACAAACAGGATATTAAGGGTAATATGATGACAGCTCCGATAGTCATTCCAGAAAAGGAGTTCCAAAATTGTTTTGAAGGGTGAACTAGTTGTTAGCATTGATGAATAGTATTCTAAGGGCAATATCTTGAAGGTGACTATAGTGAAATTCAGTAATGAAGCATTAAGCAATTTTTCTAGAATGAATTTGTGAACTTAATTCTCAGAACTTTTATTATTCAAAGGCATTAGAGTGATTGCTTTTGTCCTCTGATCAGGAATAAGACAAGAGTATCTTCTCACAGAGCATTCATTTTTGCCATATGGAGGCCTTTGACAATGCACTAAGGCCAAATAAAAAAGTATTGGTCTTTAGGGTTAGAAAGTATAATTGTGTATATTAAAATTTCAAGAAAATATAAATATTAGAAAGAAGTGGTAGACTTCTCTTTATTTTCAAATAACCTCACATACAGGGTGTCCATGAAGTTCATGTGCAATTGAAAATAGTGTGCTATTTAAAATTGCACATGAACTTTATGGACACTCTGTATATATACACACCGATGTATATATATTCTTTCCTTAAAAAAAGGTACTAGAACCAAGATGTTAGTTTAGCATAATCTCAGAATAAAAGGTCAATATGTTTACATCAATTTTATTTTTCTCAATTTGAAAAACACAGATAATGAAAAATACCACTGGAAAAGATACAAAGGCGGCTCGTCGCCTGTGGCTCAATGGGCTAAGGCACCAGCCACGTACACCTGAGCGGGTTCGAATACAGCCCGGGCCCGCAAAACAACAATGACAGCTGCAACCAAAAAAAATGGCCGGGCGTTGTGGCGGGTGCCTGTAGTCCCAGCTACTTGGGAGGTAGAGGCAAGAGACTCGCTTGAGCCCAGGAATTGGAGGTTGCTGTGAGCTGTGATGCCACAGCACTCT
>CAUYRH010118246.1:0-19659 GCA_963574655.1 Perodicticus potto
AAAATAGCCGGGCATCGTGGTGGGCGCCTATAATCTCATCTACTTGGGAGGATAGCTTGAACCCAAGAGTTTGACATTGCTACAAGCTAACAAGCCATGGCACTCTACTGAGGGTGACCAAGTGAGACTCTCTCTCAAAAATAAATAAATAATTAAATTTTTAAAAAGTGGACTTGCCGCCTGTGGCTCAAGCAGCTAAGGCTCAAGCAGCTAAGGCGCCAGCCACGTACACCTGAGCTGGTGGGTTCGAATCCAGCCTGGGCCCGCCAAACAACAATGACAGCTGCAACCAAAAAATGGCTGGGCGTTGTGGCAGGCGCCTGTAGTCCCAGCTACTTGGGAGGCAGAGGCAGGAGGCTTGCTTGAGCCCAGGAGTTGGAGGTTGCTGTGAGCTGTGATGCCACAGCACTCTACCCAGGGTGACAGCTTGAGACTCTGTCTCAGAAAAAATAAAAAATAAAAATAACAATAAATTTTTTTAAAATGATGAAGAAAGCGAATATTGGATATGTAGTAGAAAGGATATGGAGATTTATTTCAAATAGTGGTCAAGTACAGCTGTTCTGATGAGATTAACATTTGAGTTGACACCTAGATAATGAAAAGAAGTGATGACTATGAACAACTTGAGAGAAATTCATTTCAGGCAAAGGATATGAATGATTTTCAGTGTGATATTTTGTCCTTTCCTTGTTAGATTTTCTTCTTTTAGAGTCTTACTCGGTCTCCCTGGGTAGAGTGCCATGGAGTCATAACTCATTAGCAACCTCACACTCTTGGGCTTAAGCAATTCTCTTTCCTCAGCTTCCCGAGTAGCTGAGCCATAATACCTGGCTATTTTTAGGGACAGGCTCTCACTCAGCTCAGGCTGGTCTTGAACTTGTGAGGTTGGGCAATCCATCCACCTTGGCCCCCCAGAGTGCTATTAGCTGCTGTGCCAGTTTTTCTATTTTTAGTAGAGACTTTTGCTCAGGTTGGTCTCAAACTCCTGATTACAGACATCAGCCACCATACCTAGCTCCGTGTTAGATTTTGATTTCATGTGTTTGTTGGCTTGATAAAATGACTTGAGAAAGGCTGGGCATGGTGGCTCGTGCCTGTAATCCTAGCACTCTGGGAGGGTGAGGCAGGTGGATTGCCTGAGCCAGAGCAAAACCCTGTCTCTAAAAATAGCCGGGCATTGTGGTAGTCCCAGCTACTTGGGAAGCTGATGGCTTGAACCCAAGAGTTTGAGTTTGCTGTGAGCTGTGACGCCACAGCACTCTACTGAGGGTGACAAAGTGAGACTGTCTCAAAATGGGGGGTGTTAAGAAGCTTAAATAGCGGGGCGGTGCCTGTGGCTCAATGGAGTAGTGCGCCGGCCCCACATCCAGAGGTGGCGGGTTCAAACCCAGTCCCGGCCAAAAACTGCAAAAAAAAAAAAAAGAAGCTTAAATGGCATAGAAATTATCTGTTCCTTAAAGGTTTCTTTTTTAAACTTTATTCAATTTAATATGAAGGTACAACGTTGTTCTAACTTCCAAGGCAAAGTTCCATTTGTAGAAGAGCCCCTCACCCAGGGGGCATGTTATACACCCTCACAATGTGCACATTAGCTGAGATCATGCCTCCTTTTGTTCCTTAAAGATTTGAAAGAAAGCACACGAAAACATGTTTTGCCTCATCTCTATTAACTTTATCAGGTCTCTCCCCCACCCCTGACATTCATAATCTGTTTTCTACACCTTTCTTAGAAGAAAAGTGATATGCTGTCTTAGAACATGTTTCTTTGGGTGCGCCTGTGGCTCAAAGGAGTAGGGCGCCAGCCCCATATGCCGGAGGTGGAGGGTTCAAACCTGGCCCTGGCCAAAAACTGCAAAATAAATAAATAAAAAAAATAATTTTGAGGCTACCCATGAGAATAAAGAAAACATTTAGGAAAAAAAAAAAAGGAAAGACAATGCTTTCTTTGAGATTTCAGTTTTTTCCGCATAGAATTACACACAGGAAGTCTTTCATTCTCTGCATTTGTTCTGTCATCCTCTTCATATTCTTTTCATTCTTTTTATGATGTTTATTTTCTCTTATTAAAAATAAGACTTACTGGAGACTGGTTTATTTTATTCTTTGTTCTGTTCACAAATATCTATATTCCTTTCTCATTGGATTGTAAAACTAGGGGATGACCTGAAATTGGCCAAACTACAAAGTTTAAAACCAACTACTAAGTTTAGAGGACATGTGGCCTCTAAACTACCCTCACTTTTGACTCTAACTGCAGTTTCAAAGGGTTCCAAAATCACCCTTAGGTTTCATAGTTCATTGGAAGAACTTACTGAAAACTGTTATAGTCATGATTACAGTTTATTACAGGGAAGACATACAGATTAAAATCAACTAAAGAGGCTTATAGGGCAGAGCCTCAGAGGGTTTCAGATGTGCAGATTGTATACTCCTCTCCCATGGAGTCAGGACACATTACCCTCCTACTATAGGTATGTGACTGTGTACATGAACTACACCCTATGGCTTTTGCTTTCTGCAGTTTTCAGTTATTTGCATTTATTTGCAGTTCAAAATATTAAATCAGAAATTCATAAGTTTTAAATTGTACACTTTCCTAAGTAACCTGGTGAACTCTCATTCTGTCCTACTCCATCCTGCCCAGGACGTGAATGTCCCTTTATCCAGTGTCTGTCTCTCTTCTCTCTCTTTTTTTTTTTTTTGAGACAGAGTCTCACTATGTCGCCCTTGGTAGAGTCCTTTAACGTTACAGCTCGTAGCAACCTCAAACTCTTGGGCTTAAGCGATTCTCTTGCCTCAGCTTCCAAGTAGCTGGGACTACTAGGCACCCACCACAATGCCCAACCTTTTTTTTTTTTTTTTTTTTTCTTAAGACAGTCTCACGCTGCCACCCACGGTAGAGTGCCATGGCATCACAGCTCATAGCGGCCTCCTCTAACTCTTGGGCTTAAGTGATTTTCTTGCTTCAGCCTCCCAAGTAGCTGGGACTACAGGCACCCACCACTATGCCCAGCTATTTTTGTTGCAGTTGCCACTGCTATTTTAGTTTGCTAGGGCTGGGTTCGAACCCACCACCCTCCGTATATGGGGCCCATGCCCTACTCACTGAGCCACAGGCACCGCCCAAGGTTAAAAGGTTCTTGAAGATACATTCAAGTGGGTGGGGCCTCTGGCTCAGTGAGTAGAGCGCCAGCCCCATATACCGAGGGTGGCGGGTTCAAACCTGGTCCGGCCAAACTACAACAACAACAAAAAAATAGCTGGGCATTGTGGCGGGTGCCTGTAGTCCCAGCTGCTCGGGAGGCTGAGGCAAGAGAATCGCCTAAGCCCAGGAGTTGGAGGTTGCTATGAGCTGTGATGCCATGGCACTCTACTGAGGGCAATAAAGTGAGACTCTGTCTCAAAAAAAAAACAAAACATCTTTTTGGTGTATTAATGATCATCATGTTTGGAATGCCAAATAGTAGTTACCTCATCTCTTCTGTGTTGATTTGAGCATCATTGAAATTCTTCATACTGTTTTCCTTCCCAGGCTGCTGTACAGGACAGACTGAATGAGCAAGAAGGTGTACCGAGTGTTTTCAATCCACCTCCATCCCGACCCCTGCAGGTTAATACGGCTGACCACAGGATCTACAGCTATGTTGTCTCAAGACCACAACCGAGGGCAAGTTATTTTGTGGCTGGAATTTCCTCTTTTTTTTATTTTATAAGATTATTCACTTAGTTATGTTGATCTCTTTATGATACGAGTGAAAGAAATATTTAGAATGTAAATCTGTTACTTATACCTGTCCCTTTGAATATATAATTTTGTTTTGTTTTGTTTGAGACAGAGCCTTAAGCTGCACCCTGTGCTGTGGCATCACAACTCACAGCAACCTCCAACTCCAGGGCTCAAGCGATTCTCCTACCTCTGCCTCCCAAGTAGCTTGGACTACAGGTGCCCATCACAACGCCCGGCTATTTTTTGGTTGCAGCCATCATTGTTGTTTTGTGGGCCCAGGCTGGATTCAAACCCACCAGCTCAGGTGTATGTAGCTGGCTGGCGCTTTAGTCGCTTGAGCCACAGGCACCGAGCTGGAATATATAATTTTGCCTTCATTACTCAGTGAATTGTTTGAGAAACTGTTCATTTTTTTTTCTTTTCTTTCTTTCCTTTTCTTTTCTAGTTCAATCACCAGTGAATCATTTTTTCCATTCTTTGCCAATTATTTGGAGAGTGTTTTCTGTTTATTCAGTTCTTTGTTGCCTCAGTTTATTTAATCTGGAGCTACTTCTGAGGAAAATTAGCCTTGAAGAGACAGTAGCAAGAAGGTGGTTCACTTAAATTGAACAGGTATTTAAGAGTGCTCTAATAACCTGGCATTTTGTTATTGGCATTGTAGACATGAATAAATAGCCAGATTCCCATTTCAAATTCAGTTTCTTTCTTTTTTTTTTGAGACAGAGCCTCAAGCTGTCACCCTGGATAGAGTGCTGTGGCATCACAGCTCACAGCAACCTCCAATTTCTAGGCTCAAGCGAGTCTCCTGCCTCCGCCTCCCAAGTAGCTGGGACTACAGGCACCCGCCACAACGCCCGGCCATTTTTTGGTTGCAGCCGTCATTGTTGTTTGGCGGCCCGGGCTGGATTCGAACCTGCCTGCTCAGGTATATGTGGCTGGCGCCTTAGCCACTTGAGCCACAGGCGCCAAGCCTCACATTCAATTTCTTATAGTCTAATTAGGGAAGTCAGGGTGTGTGTGTGTGTGTGTGTGTGTGTGTGTGCGCGCGCGCGTGTGTGTGTGTGCGCGCGCTGATAATAACCTGTAAAGAACTTTTTGGAGTTTCTTCTCCTTGGTGTTCTACTTACTTCTTATACTTGCATTTAGAATCCTAAGAAAGCATCCGTTTAACTTTACAGCAGTTAGAATTTACCCCATCATCATACCTTTTTGTGGAGTACTTTACATTTAAAAAAAAGTTTCTAAATAGTTGAGGTACTGTGAAGTAGAAGGGTAGGTTCCTATGTCAGCCATGGGGCTCCAGAGCTCCCTGGCCATGAACACAGATAGGGTTTCGGGTTAGCAATATATGATGTTGGCTTGGCGCCTGTGGCTCAACGGGCTGGGGTGCCAGCCACGTACGCCTGAGCTGGCGGGTTCGAATCCAGCCCGGGCCCGCCAAACAACAATGACGGCTGCAACCAATAAATGGCTGGGCGTTGTGGCGGGCTCCTGTAGTCCCAGCTACTTGGGAGGCGGAGGCAGGAGACTCGCTTGAACCCAGGAAATGGAGGTTGCTGTGAGCTGTAATGCCATGGCACTCTATCCAGGGTGACAACTTGAGGCTCTGTCTCAAAAAAAAAAAAAAAAAACAATATATGATGTCGCCGGGCATGGTGACTCATGCCTGTAATCCTAGGGACTCTGGCAGGCCGAGGCGGGTGAATAGTCTGAGGTCACATGTTCGAGGCCAGCCTGGGCCAGAGTAAGACCTTATCTCTAAAAAGAAAAATAGCCCAATGTTGTGGCGGGCACCTATAGTCCCAGCTACTTAGGAGGCTGAGGCAAGAGAATTGCTTGAGCCCAAGAGTTTGAGGTTGCTGTGAGCTATGACTCTCATTCTATGGAGGGTAACAAAAAAAAGTATATGATGTCTAGGAAATGCTTTGTAAACTATAGATCTCCACGTATATGCTAGTTTTAATAATAACTAGAGTCAATATTGTTAATAATTGGTATTATTAACTGAGATTAGCAACTATATAAGGATTTGTCGTTGTGGTTAATATAAGTATCATTTATGTACAGTTGTCCAAGGACAGTAATTGTGGTTATCTTTCTTGCCATTTCTGTATACCATATTTTGCTGTGCATATCTGAAGGTGAAAGAATATTTATCATTTGGGGAGATTAACTGGCAGTTGAATTTGAGAACTAATATAGGTGGTTGCTTGCAATTGAATTTGGGAATTAATATAGATGGTTTAAAAATATTAAAGCGGATTTCATATAAAAAGTATGTGAGGGAGGGGCCAGTGGCAGCAGGGCCAGAGCAAATAGGAGTTTAGCGGCCTCACCTGTCCTCATTCACCGGCGGTGCCCAAATGCGGCACACAATTGGTCAGGTGGAGAGAGCTGCCGCCAGGTGTGCAACAGAGGAACATGGCTCAAGAAACTAATCACACTTATTTTATGAGGCCAGCATTTTTCTGATACCAAAGCCAGCAAAGGCACCACAAGAAAGGAAAACTACAGGCCACTCTTCCTGATGATACATGCAAAATTTCTCAACAAAAATCAAATCAAATTCAACACCATAATAAAAGGATCATACATCATAACCAAGTGGAATTTTATCCCTGGGCTGCAAGGATGGTTCAACACGTGAAAATTAATTATTTGATATACTGCATTAACAGATGGAAGGATAAAAATAACATCAATAATGAAAAAAAGCATTCGACAAAAGTCAACACCTTTTAAAAATATGGAACATATTATAGAAGGAATAGATCATATATGACAAGCCTACAGCTAACATACTGTCTGGTGGAAAATTGAAAGGTTTTCGTGTAATATCAGTATCAAAACAAGGATGACCATTCTTGCCACTTTTATTCATCATAGAAGCTTCATGGAAGCTCTAGCCAGAGCAACTAAGTAAGAAAAAGAAACAAAAAGCCATCTAAATCAGAAAGGAAGTAAAATTATCTCCTTTCAAGACAACATGATCTTATATGTAGAAAACCCTAAAGATTACACACTACCAACAACAACAACAAAAATAACCCTGCTAGAACTAATAAATGGATTTAGAAAAGTCGCAGGATAAAAAGACAACATACAAGCAATTAAGTGCGTTTCTATACACTAGCACAAACAAAAAGAAAATTAAGAAAATTTCATTTAAAAGGCATCTTCATTTAAAAGGTATCAAAGCAAGTAAAATACTTAGGAAAAAACTTAACCAAGGAACAAAAGAGTTGTACACCGAAAATCATAAAACTTTGCTGAAAGAAATTAAAGTAGACATAAATAAATGGAAAGAAATTCCATGCTCATAGATTGGATGACTATTTTGTTAAAATGTCCATACTACCCTTAGTAATCTACAAGTTGAAATCAGTCTTTTTTAAAATCCCAGTGGCATTTTTTAGAGAAATAAAACAATTCTAAAATTCAAATGAAATCACAAAAGACTCAAAGTAGCCCAAACAACTATGAGAAAAGGCTGGAAATGCACCACTGAAATTGCTGGAAATGCAAACCAAAACCATAATAAGAGATCACCTCACACCCAAACCATTACCCAAAAAATGGAAAATAAGTGTTGGCAAGGATGTGCAGAAATTCTAACTGTTGTACATTATTGATGGGAATGTAAAATGTGCAGCCAACATAGAGGTGACTCAAAAAATTAAATAGACCTTTCAGATGACCCAGCAATCCCACTTAAAAGAAACTAATCACAGCCAAGTGCCTATGCTTTGTTCCAGTGGCTGCAGATTTTATGGAAACCCTTGCACAAACGGCATATGTTCAGTATGCTATAAAGAACATCCTCAAAGACAGAACAGTAGTAATGGTAGAATAAGCCTATCTGATAAGGTCTTAGACTGCCCTGCATATAGAATCACTAATATGAAATGTGGTACTGTTACAGCAACTTCTGTCAGTAGTCTGTCTCTTTACCAGTTCAGTGCACAGAGGAGTGTCCCAGAAACTCAGTCGATGCTAGACTCTGCATCTTCATGTATGCAGCCAAGCCCTGTATCGAATCAGTCACTTATCAAAATCTGTAGTATCTTCCCAGGTACCTCTGTGGATAAAGCAGTACCTGAAACAGAAGATCTGCAAGCTTTAGTATCAGATATGGCACAGCAGCCATCTGAAGAGCAAAGCCAAAACAAAACCTAAAACAAAAAAAGAATCGCTGTTTCATGTGCAGGAAGAAAGTGGGACTTATTGGTTTGAATGGCAATGTGGAAATGTTTACTGTGGTGTATATACCGTTACTCAGACGTACACAATTGCTCTTATAATTATGAAGCTACTGCTGCTGAAAAAAATCCATTAGTTGTTGGTAAAAATTGATCAGAAGATTTAAAATCCTGGAATACAAAATCCTTTGACCATTGCAAACTAAAAATTGACTTGACATTTTTTTCCTAGTCATTGGGAATGTAGAACAATGTATCTTGCATAGACCTTTTAATCATGCATGTCATCAGAAGAATATATGTTTGTTTTTGTTTTGAAAATGACTCTGAACATTTATTTCCATTGCAGTTTCTGTGGCTGAAAAGAATTAAACTTTACAAGTATTATCCTTTTAAGATCATTTTAATTTTAGTTGAGTGCAGAGGGCTTTTATAACAAACATGGAGAAATTTTGGAGGGCTGTGATTTTTCCAGTATTAAACATGCACGCGTTAATCTTGCAGTTTATTTTCTCATTGTATATATAGAGAGAGAGTTTTTCTCTGCAGCACAATTTCTCTTTTTGATAATGCCCGTTAGGGCACCATTAGCTATCAGTAACTGAATATATCTTTGGGTTTGTTTGTTTTTTTTTTTTGCAATTTTTGGCCAGATCCGGGTTTGAACCTGCCACCTTCAGTGTATGGGGCCGGTGCACTACTCACTGAGCCACAGGCGCTGCCCAACTGACTGTATCTTAATCATTATGGCTGCTTCTGTTTTTTCATTAACAAAGGTTATTCATATATAATATAGTTTCTTTTCATCCATTCTTTATTTATGCCTGAATCATTTGTCAGAAGAGAGTGTATGCTGATGAGATTCTAAATTTGTGGTTTTTGGGGTTTTTTTTAAATTTTTTTGGCTTGGTGCCCGTAGCACAGTGGTTATGTCACCAGCCACATAGACCGAGAGGGTGGTGGGTTCGAGCCCGGCCCAGGCCAGCTAAACAACTGCAACAAAAAAAATAGCCAGGCGTTTTGGTGGGCACCGGTAGTCCCAGCTACTTGGGAGGCTAAGGCAAGAGAATCGCTTAAGCCCAGGAGTTTGAGGTTGCTGTGAGCTATGAAAGCACGGCACTCTACCAAAGGTGACATAGTGAGACTCTGTCTCTTCCCTTCCCAGCAAGGGAAGAAAAAGCTATATGCATTTCATTGCTGACTGCAGATTTCTTTCAGATTATATTAATGGTCTGTGTGTATACAATATGAAGAATGAGCTGAAGTAATTGTGCTGTATTTATGTTTATCCACCAGTCTTTGATTAAATAAAAAGCAAAACTGTAAAAAAAAAAAAAAGTATGTGAAAAAAGGAAAAATGATAGTATTAAGTGCAATTGATCACTATCAAAGACATTGGCTTTTAAGAAGGATGTGGTGGCCAGGAAGAGGGGACTGTGTTGTAGAGGAAGAAAACAAGTGAAAGGACAAAAAAGAGTGAGAAAATTTGAACTAACCATTTAGTAAAGTCTTAATGATTGAGGGAATTGTTTCTAACTTTGTTTTCCAAATTTTTCAGGGGCTGCTTGGATGGGGTTATTACTTGATAATGCTTCCATTCCGGTTTACCTATTACACGATACTTGATATATTTAGGTACGTACTTCTGCATTTATGTGTTAATAGCATCAGGGTAGACTTTGGAGCTGAAAATTAGACGAGAATTAAGTTTTATGCTCTGTCAATTTTGACTTGCCAATTTGTCATCAGGTTAAATATTTAATCCTAAACTTTTAATATTGTATAAAAGTATTTTAAATTGTTCAAACATTGTGACAGATGTTATGAAATGGAATTGTTTTAAATTAGGCTTACTTATATTGTTTGCAAGAATCAGTCTGCATACATTTATTGGTCTCTGTCTTTCCCTCACCGTATTTGCCACCTCTACATTTTTGTTGATCTCTATACCCTTTCCTTTTTAACCACCATTATCTCCTAGCTTCACACTCCTTAGAACTTTTTTCCTAAAACTCCTACTCCTTTATCTCACTACTCACAATTCCAACAAAATCTCTTGGCTCTGTGATTTCCCACCTCCCATAATAGTTGCACCTCTCTATACACTCGGTCTGTACCTTTCACTTTGCCCTGGTGACCCCTAGGTTGCTAGCACTGGGAACCCTTTTGTATATAAACCCACTTGCTTCATACTTTCACCTTCCTTCTAGCTTCCTTCATGGACCAATCCTTGAAAGCTACAGAATGTCCAAGGCTAGAAAACGTTGAGTGGGACCCAACTTCTTGGCATATGAGGCTCGAGCATATCTGGTCTAAAGTCCACCTGGCTTTACAGAGACTAAAATGTTTAGGGGCATCCAGGCCAGTAGAAGGGGCTATAATATATGACCTGGACATTGCATGCAGAGAAACCTTACCTCCCTCCACATACACAACCATCTTTGCCCTATTCTAGGGAACAGAAGCTGGAAGCAAAGACCCCACAGCTGAAGTGTGAGGAGCAGATTAATACCTTTGACTTTGACTTTTTATGAGACTGCCTGCTTAATGGCTTTTAGCTTTAGCACAATTCTTAATGGTCACCAATTAATTGCTTAGTACTGTTTCCATCCTTGTTTTATTTAAGAATGGGAATGTAGGTTGGGCCCAGTGGCTCACACCTATAATCCTAACACTGTGGGAGGCCGAGGTGAGTGGATTGCTTGAATTCAGGAGTTCGAGACCAGGCTGAGCAAGAACAAGACCCCATCTCTACAAACACAAATAGCTGGGCATTGTGGTGGGCCCCTGTAATCCCAGCTACTCAGGAGGGCTGGGCATTGTGGCAGGCCCCTGTAATCTCAGCTACTCAAACTGGGTTCAAGTGATCCTCTTGCCTTGAGGATCTTGCCTCAAGGCAAGAGGATCACTTGAACCCAAGAGTCTGAGGTTGCTGTGAGCTATGATGCCATAGCTTTCCACCAAGGGTGACAAAGTAAGACTCTGACTCAAAATAAAAGAATGGGCATATAAATATATAAACTATACACCCATCTAAAAGAAAAAAACACAAGTATATTCTAGCGAGGGAGAGGGGAGGGTAGAGTGATTGGCAGGATCTCACCTAATGTGCACAATGTGAGGGTGTTGGGCACGCCCCCTGGGTGAAGGGCTCAACTATAACTTGAACTTCACCTTAGAAATGAAAACAATGTAACCTAAACAGTTGTACCCTTGTATTAATCTGAAATTAAAAAAATAAAAAAGAAAGGTAAAAATCTTTAAAACCAAGATGATGACTGAGTTGATATCTTAGTTTTTTGTTTTAAGACAGAGTCTTACTATGTCACTGTCGGTAGAGTGCCATAGTGTCACAGCTCACAGCAACCTCAAACTCTTGGGCTTACATGATTCTCTTGCCTCAGCCTGCCAAGTAGCTGGTACTATAGATGCCCACCACAACACCCAGCTATTTTTTGTTGCAGTTGTCGTTGTTTTAGCAGGCCCGGGCCGGGCTCAAACCCATCAGCCTCGGTGTATATGGCTGGCGCCATAACCCCTGTGCTACAGGTGCCAAGCCTCCATTTTTTTTTTTTTTTTTTTTTTTCCTTTTTTGAGACAGAGCCTCAAGCTGTCGCCCTGGGTAGAGTGCTATGGCATCGCAGCTCACAGCAGCCTCCAACTCTCCGGCTCAAGCGATTCTCCTGCCTCTGCCTCCCAAGTAGGTGGGACTACAGGCACCTGCCGCAATGCCTGGCTATTTTTTGGTTGCAGCTGTCATTGTTGTTTGACGGGCCCTGGCTGGATTTGAACCCGCCAGTTTAGGTGTATTTGGCTGGCACCTTAGGCACTTGAGCCACAGGTGCCGAGCCCGTATCTCTGTTTTTTTAAAAAGTGATTATTCTAAATTGTGTAAGCCATGGCAGTATGTTGTAGGAAGAAACAACATGTTACAGCCTTTACCCATTCACCAGAATTTGAAAACTTAAAGAGATAATCTTCAAATATTTAATTTTTTTTTAAGTAGCCAAAACATCATTCTTCTAAAGCGCAGTGGTTCTCAACCTGTAGGTCTCAACCCCTTTCAACTGTATTAGAGGTTCACAGCATTAGGAACATTGAAAACCACTGTAGGAGCTCTAACCACTTCCCCATGTACACAACATCTTACATTTTGTGTTTTTAATTTGCTCTGGAATGTTTGTATCAGTGAATTTGATTTGATTACTCAGGAAAAATTACAAGTGGAATTATATACACATGGGGAATTTGTTGAGGTTATAAGGAATTGGCTCAAGAATTGGTAAGGAAAGTGTCATACGTTAGTCACCTTTTCTGTGTTGAAAATTCTTCAAGTAAATGAATATTGTTTGCTTTTCCAGGGTAAATATGCATGGCATGTGTTACTAATTTTAATGCAGCTATATCATCCAAGCAACTTATTTAATGTTATGTAGCACATGGTCTCTGCCTTTGTCTTCTGTGGAAACCCAAAAGATACATAAAATGGTGCTAGACAAATATGATAGGATAGGCTGTTTAGAAACAGCTATGTGGTACCATCAGATAATGCATCCTTAACTTTATAATAGCTGCCAGTATTCCACATCTTCCAGTGTACTCTGGATCATTTTTATAACTTCCCCCATAGTAGCCATCAGGCAAAATTTGCTTGTCCCTTTGAAGAACAAGTAAGTTCTGACTACAAATTCAGGTTTAAAGTTCCTCTTTATAATCCGAATAGCTTGGGAATATGAGCTAAAAATTCAAAGTCCCAGAGAAACAGAAAGAAAGAGAGGCAAGTAAGGCAACCAAAAGGAGATCCCTGTTTAGAGCAGCACTATCCAATAGAACTTTGTTTGATGATGGAAATATTCTGTACCTGCCCTATTCAGTATGGAAGCCATTAAACCTATATGGCTATTGAAATGTAGCTAGTGTGACTGAGGACTGAATTTTTCATTGTATTTAATTTTATAAATGTAAATGTAGAATAGCCACATGTGACTAGTGGCTCCTGTATTAGGCAGTGCCATTCTAGGAGTCTAGGTGCACAGCCTGATCCTTATCTTCCCTTGCCAACCCTTCTACCCTAAGTTTTTCTGCAAAAAATATTTAGGATTTTTGTTTAGTTCACAGTTGGAATTTGTAATCCTAGTAGTTTGCATTCTTCTTGCACAAGCAGTGGAACAACACTCGCTACTTTGGCTTTTAAGTCAGACTCAGAGGTTTGATGGTCTACTCACAGACCATTTGTCTGCCTTTGTTGCCATGCCTCTGGCTCTGTTACCGGAATCTGTACAAACTGGCCCACTCCATACACTACAGTAAGCTGGATTCATGTGATATTTATTCCTTCTTCCCCAGGTTTGCTCTTCGTTTTATACGGCCTGACCCTCGCAGCCGGGTCACTGATCCCGTTGGGGATATTGTTTCATTTATGCATTCTTTTGAAGAGAAATATGGGAGGGCACACCCTGTCTTCTACCAGGGAACGTACAGCCAGGTCAGTGCCACAAACCATATAGATGCCAACTTACTGAAATGGTTCTGTCCTCAAAGGAAATCATAGCCCAGCACTGATCATTTCACTCTTTTACCCAAAAACCTTAAATAGCTCTTCACTGCTTACAGGGGAAGAAAAAAAAAAACAAAAGCTTTAGCTGGGCCCTTCTTGATCTAATCCCAACAGCCTTCTTTTGAGGTCTTTCTGAATAACTTGTTTTCCCATACTGTAGGTTCCAGCTAAACCATTCCCTGAATATACTTTCTACTTTTTTTACCCCTGTGCCTTTGCTTGTGCTGGTCCCTTCACCTGGAATGCCTTTCTCAGAGTTTTGCTAATTGGAATCTTGCCCATCCTTCTACCAGCTCATGTTGCTTTCTCTTATAACCATTGCTAATTGTCATGCCTATCTTGTTCTACCTTGCAGTCTAAAATATTAATTTTTCCTTTTGTTCTTCCATGGCTTTTTAAAAATTTATAGCAGTTTCACATTCTGCCTTATATTAGTTATTTGTGTTCATGACTGGTCTCCTTTACCCGACTGTAAGTCCCGTAAAGCCAAAGCCTAAATCTTGTTTGATCCCTGACAGAATTGAATAAGGGCATAGACCATTCAACTTAAGCCATATAGACTTTTGACTGTTACCTCTCAAGGGAGGAAAAATTAGAGTTCTCTGGGTGTTAGACATATCTCTAGTTTGCCAGAGAAAAATATAGAATTAACACTGTTGGCATAGGCAAAGGTGTGGTTCTATTCTGCAGCCTCCAGGATTCCTGAATCTGTCTGGAGAAAAAGAAAAATATTTACCCTTGCTTCCTGCTTTGATTTTCCCACATCTGCTTTTTCTCATAGTCAGTTTCTTTCCTGGCGGCCCACACCCCATTCAGTGAACACTGAGCACCTATCATATACCAGTTGCTGTCCTCAGTGCTAGAGATACAGAGATGAATAAAATGAGCACCTCTCAGATACCCTCTTTACTATGATCATTGTCATCATGAGGGTAGACCAGCATTGGCCATTCAGGAAATCTCAGGAGTATGTACATGTAGAAGCATACACAGCAATCTTGTACACTAGCTTTGTCTTCAGAGATCTTTTAAATCTTGTGTTGTTTAGAATGTCTTTGGGTCCTATAGCCCCACCCCCACCCCCATTAATGCTTGATTTGTAGCCTGGAATCAGGCTCATCTTCACAGTTGACTTTTACTTACAAGGATGTTGTAGCTGTGAAGTGGCAAAATTATCTCCCCTTTTATATGATTAATTCTCCTGTTTTTATCTTCCTTTAGACTGTGGGAATAGCTGACTTTTCTGTGATTTATTGGGGACTTGTATTTGTAATCCTGTCTACTCTCATATGCTTGATACAGTTTATTTAATAAATCCTAATAACACTGAATCAGCAGTTCTCAACCTGTGGGTCACGACCCCTTTGGACTGTATTAAAGGTTCGTGGCATTAGGAAGGTTGAGAACCACTGCACTAAAATCTTTTCATTAAAGTTTGTTAACATGGACTTTGTATGGGGAAAAAAATGACAGGGGTGTGAAGGTAGGAGCTCAGGAATTACTGTGTGACTTCCTCACGTTTTTTTCTTATTTTCTTTTTGGTCCTAAATACATACCTGTATCCATTAGGACTTTTAGCCTAATTAAAAGCTCAAAGCAGTCTTCATAATAATTAATGCTCTTCTCTTTCTCACAGGCACTTAATGATGCCAAGCGGGAACTTCGTTTTCTTTTGGTTTATCTTCATGGAGAGGATCACCAGGATTCTGATGAGTTTTGTCGGTAAATAGATTGCTTGATGTACTTCTCTTTTTTGATCTTTTCTGTTGGTAGTTTATAGTCAGCAAGTTGTTCTCATGTTCTTTTCATTCCTTTCCACAGCAACACACTCTGTGCACCTGAAGTTATTTCATTAATAAATAGTAGGATGCTCTTCTGGGCATGCTCTACAAACAAACCTGAGGGCTACAGGGGTAAGTTGTGTTCCTTTTGCCTCATTGAGATTGTTGGAGTATCTTTGGAATTGTCTGAGAAGACATATCATGCCATTTATTACATGGCTATTTCGCAGACACTGTGCTAGTTGCTGGGTTTTTTTACGTATTATCTCCTTTAATCTTCTCAGCAGTCCTGAGAGATGGAGTTTGTATTACCTCCACTTTACAGTTTAGGAATAAGGCTCAGAGAGTTTAAGCCACTGGGCCATGATCATATAGTTAACAAGTTTTGGAGTGGTAGCAGGTCTAAATGGAATATAAAGCCCATTCTTTACAGTTATTGTCAGACCTTTTTTGTTTTTGTGAGATCAGTTCTTACTCTGTTGCCCTGGCCCTGGGTTGGGCGCCGTGGCGTCATAACTCACAACAACCTCAAACTCTGGGGCTTCAGCAATCCTCTTGCTTCAGCCTCCCAAATAGCTGGGACTGTAGGCACCTGCCACAACAACCAGCTATTTTTAGAGATGAGGTCTCTACTCTTGCTCAGGCTGATCTTGAACTCCTGATCTCAAGCAGTCTACCTGCCTTGGCCTCCCAGAGTGCTAGGATTAGAGTGAGCCACCATGCCTGGGCTGTTCGACTTATCTTGATGGACCTTATACTGAAGAGTTTATTTTATTCATCAACAATTTATTTGTTTGTTTATTTTTTTTTTAAAGACAGTCTCACTTTGTCGCCCTTGGTAGAGTGTGGTGGCGTCACAGTTCATAGCAACCGCCAACTCCTGGGCTTAGGTGATTCTCTTGTCTCAGCTTCCCAAGTAGCTGGGACTACAGGCACCCACCAACTCCCGGCTATTTTTTGTTTGCAGGTTGGCCGGGGCCGGGTTTGAACCTGCCACCCTAGGTATATGGGGCTGGCACCCTGCCCACTGAGCCACAGGCGCCACCCTATTCATCAACAATTTTAACAGCTTCTTACACAGAGAGTTACTTGTTTGAATATTTTGAGTGTTGATATGGATTCAGAAATTAGATTTTTGCTGACAATAAGTCTTAACTGGAGTTAAGTATTTTTAGAAGTCAGTAGATAAAGGAAAATGCACTCATTTTGCACCTACTGCTATACAGCAACCTTTAGGTATAAACTAGCATGTCAAGCAGTGTGTCAGATCTTTTTTTTTTAGTTGGCACAGGTGGTGGCGCTCTGTGGCAGAGGGCACTGGCCAGTACCACTGTGTGAGATATTTAGAACCAAAGATGCACATGTTTTCCCTGCATCCCAGAATCTGAATCTTTACTAATTGTTTTTAAACATGTGATGAGTTTCTGCAGCATACATTTTGCCATTCTAATATGGCTTTGTGTGGGTAATGGGGATGTGAATAGAAGGAGACTAAGGATATTTTTTTAGATATGTATAAAATCTTGGTTATTTGGAGACCACCTTTTCTAAACTCCTATAGGACAGAGAAAATGATCTTTCTAGAAGTAGAAAAAAAAGATATATAGGGAAAAGGGTTAAAGAAGGGTTTAGGCAAGAGGAAGACAGAAGCATCAGGCTGACACTTGCAACCTTATTCCCTTTTAGACTTGACCCCTCATCCAGGGAAAACTATGCTAAGCAGGCGGCACCCGTAGCTCAATCAGCAGGGTGCCGGCCACATACACCTAAGGTGGCAAGTTCAAACCCAGCCTGGTCTGCTGAGCAAGAATGGCAACTGCAACCAAAAAATAGCTGGGCGTCGTGGTGGGCGCCTGTAGTCCCAGCTACTTGGGAGGCTGAGACAAGAGAATCGCCTAAGCCCAGGAATTGGAGGTTGCTGTGAGCTGTGTGATGCCATGGCACTCCACTGAGGGTGATAAAGTGAGACTCTGTCTTTACAAAAAAAAAAAAAGAAATTAGGCAGGGCCGTGTACGGTAGCTCACACCTATAATCCTAACACTCTGGGAGGCCAAAGCAGGTGAATTACGGAGTTTGAGACCAGCCTAAGCAAAGCAAGACCCCGTCTCTAGCTGAGCACTGCAGCAGGTGTAGTCCCAGCTACTTGGGAGGCTGAGGCAAGAGGATCGCCGAATTCCCAGAGTTTGAGGTTATTAATAATAAGCTATGATGGCATAGCATTAAACCCAGGGCCAGGGCAACAGAGTGAGACTATCTCAAAAAAAAAAAAGAAAGAAAAGAAAAAGAAGGGAAATGGGTAGGCAGAGAGTAAATGACACTTCACTTTTTTTCTCAACTGGGATTAAAGCAGTTTTATTTCATCACTGAGAAAAGTGTAAGCATTGATCTCTTGTATTCTCAAGTCCTATTCTTAATACATTGGGTCTTTTTGTTAGTTTCACAGGCTTTACGAGAGAACACCTACCCATTCCTGGCCATGATTATGCTTAAGGATCGGAGAATGACTGTGGTGGGACGGCTAGAAGGCCTCATTCAACCTGATGACCTCATTAACCAACTGACATTTATCATGGATGCCAACCAGACTTACTTGGTGTCAGAACGCCTAGAAAGGTACAAGAGAGTTCTTTTCTGTTGCAAAAAGACTAAATTTAAATTTGGAGGGTTGAACCTGGGGCTCCACAAATCCTGACTTTTCCCCTGCATTAGGCAACTTTAAATTCCTAGCCTATTTAACATTAAAATATTTAAGTCCTTTGACCTAAAGTACTATATGTCAGATCTGTTCTTAGAGATGTGAATCAGAAACAGTGCTTAATAAGGTGTTATGTCATTTAGAATAGCTGAACGTTGAATTGTGCTGCAAAGAAAAAAAAATAGAATAGCTGAACATGATATAAAGAACTTAAACGTAAAAGATGTGGAATAGTTATAAATCCTACCCCCATGACATAAGTTATATACATTAATTATAGGAAATTTGAAAACCACAGAAAAACAGAAGAAGAAATTAAAAACCACTTAATCCTATCGTACTACTTTTAACATTCTGGTATTTCCTTTTGATTTTATGTACATATATTCATTTCCTATATACATACATATTTTTTATAAACTTAGAATAATACTATTTTATAAGCCATTTACTTATTTATTTATGTTTCAGACAGAGTCTCACTTTGTCACCCTCGGTAGAGTGCCATGGCATCACAGCTCATAGGAACATCAAACTCTTGGGCTCAAGTGATTCTCTTGCCTCAGCCTCCCAAGTAGCTGGGACTACAGACGCCCGCCACAATGCCTGGCTATTTTTAGAGATGAGGTCTTGGTCTTGAACCTGTGAGTTCAGGGTATCCACCCATCTCAGCTTCCTAGAGTGCTAGGATTACAGTCATTGAGCCACCTTGCCCAGCCTTTATAAGCCCTTTAAATGCAGTATATGTCACAGTCATTTCTCTCATCATTAAATATTTTCTACCACATTTAAAAAATTATTGCATAGCATTCCATTATGAACATACCATAATCTAACCAGACTACTCTTGTTAGATCTTCAGATTATATTCACTTTTTTTTGTTTTTCTGGGTTTTTTTGAGACAGAGTCTCAGTATGTTACCCTCAGTAGAGCGCTATGGCATCACAGCTCAGAGCAACCTCAAACTCTTGGGCTTAAGCGATTTTCTTGCCTCAGCCTCCCTGGGACTACAAGTGCCCACCACAACACCCAGCTGTTTTTTGGTTCTAGTTCTCATTGTTGTTTGTCAGGCCCGGGCTGGATTTGAACCCGCCAGCTCCGGTGTATGTGGCTAGTGCCCTAGCCACTAAGCTGCAGGCACCAAGCCAATTTTCACATTATTTACTATTAAAAATATGCATGGAGGGTGGCACCTGTGGCCCATTGAGTAGGGCGCCGGCCCCATATACCGAAGGTGGTGGGTTCAAACCCAGCTTCGGCTGAACTGCAAAACAGAAAAATAGCCAGGCGTTGTGGTGGGCCCCTATAGTCCCAGCTACTCGGGAGGCTGAAGCAACAGAATTGCCTAAGCCCAGGAGTTGGAGGTTGCTGTGACCTGTGATGCCACGGCACTCCACCGAGGGCGATAAAGTGAGACTCTGTCTCTACAAAAAAAAATATGGGGCGGTGCCTGTGGCTCAGCGAGTAGGGCACCGGCCCCCTATACCGAGGGTGGCAGGTTCAAACCCGGCCCTGGCCGAACTGCATCAAAAATTAGCCGGGCGCTGTGGCAGTCGCCTGTAGTCCCAGCTACCTGGGAGGCTGAGGCAAGAGAATCGCTCAAGCCTAAGAGGTGGAGGTTGCTGTGAGCTGTGACTCCACAGCACTCTACGGAGGACAATAGAGTGAGACTCTGTCTCTACAAAAAAAAAAAAA
>CAUYRH010118251.1:0-54260 GCA_963574655.1 Perodicticus potto
ATTTTGACACTTTGAGACAAGAATTTGCAGCCCTCAAAGGTCTGAGAAACACAGTGGAATCCCTCAGTAACAGAATGGAGCAAGCAGAAGAATGGATTTCTGACATTGAAGACAAAGCTTTCAAATGCTCCCAAACTCTCAAAGAGGAAGAGAAAAAGAGAGCAAAAACAGGTCATTCTCTCAGAGAGCTCTGGGATAATTTGAAGAAAAGCAATATTCACGTGATAGGGATCCCTGAAGGTGATGAAGTGACTTCCCAAGGCACAGAGGCTCTTCCTCACGAGATTATGAAGGAGAACATTCCAGACATGCCAAGAGATTCTGAAATTCAGATAGCAGACAGTTTTAGAACCCCAGCACAACTCAACCCAAATAAGACATAACCCAGGCACATCATAATTAACTTCACTAAAGTTAATGTGAAGGAGAAAATTCTGAAATCAGTCAGATGTAACAAACCATAACCTAAAAGGGGAAAAATATCAGAATAACTGCAGATCTCTCTGCTGAAACCATTCAAGCTAGAAGAGGGTGGTCATCGACTTTTAATCTAAAAAAAAATAACTTTCAACCCAGGATCTTGTATCCAGCTAAACTGAGTTTCATTTATGATGGATAAATTAAATACTTTAATGACATTCACATGTTGAAGTAATTTGCCATAACTAAGCCAGCAATCCAGGATATTCTCAGACCTATCCTCCATAATGACCAGGGCAATCCTTCACCACAAAAGTAAACTCACTCAAAAACTTTTGATCAAATTTCAACTTTCACGGTGGTGAAAGGATTAAAAATGTCCACTGGACTTTACTCAATACCTAAAATTATACCAGGCTTATCAATATTCTCAATTAATGTGAATGGCTTAAATTGTCCTCTAAAGAGGCACAGGTTGGTAAACTGGATACAAAAACTCAGGCCAGATATCTGCTGCATACAAAAATCTCATCTTACCTTAAAAGATAAATATAGTCTCAGGGTGAAGGGATGGTCATCTGTATTCCAGGCAAATGGAAAGCAGAAAAAATCAGGTGTTGCAATCTTATTCGCAGACAAAATAGGCTTTAAACCAACAAGGAAGGAAGGATAAGGATGGACACTTCATATTTATTAAGGGTAATACTCAATATGATGAGATTTGAATTATTAATATTTATGCACCCAACCAGAATGCATCTCAATTTATAAGAGAAACTCTAACAGAAATGAGCAACTTGATTTCCTCCAGCTCCATAGTAGTCAGAGATTTTAACACTCCTTTATCAGTGTTGGATAGATCCTCCAATAAGAAGCTAAGCAAAGAAATTTTAGATTTAAACTTAACCATTCAACATTTGGATTTAACAGACATCTACAGAACATTTCATCCTAACAAAACTGAGTACTCATTCTTCTCATCAACCCACAGAACATACTCCAAAATTGATCACATCTTAGGTAACAAGTCTAGCCTTAGCAAATTTAAAAGTATAGAACTTATTTCTTGCATCTTCTTGGACCATCATGGAATAAAAGTTTAACTCGGTGAAAACAGGAATCTGCATACTCATACAAAAACATGGAAGCTAAATAACCTTATGCTGAATGATAGCTGGGTCATAGATGAGATTAAGAAGGAAATGACCAAATTTTTGGAACAAAATGACAATGAAGACATGAATTACCAGAACCTCTGGGATAATGCAAGGGAAGTCCTAAGAGAGAAATTTATAGCAATGCAAGCTTTCCTCAAGAGAACAAAAACAGAGGAAATTAAAAACTTAATGGGACATCTCAAGCAATTGGAAAAGGAAGAACATTCCAATCCCAAACACAGCAGAAGAACAAAAATAACCAAAGTTAGAGCAGAATTAAATGAAATTGAAAACAAAAGAATTATACAACAGATCAATAAATGAAAAGTTGGTTTTTTGAAAAGGTCCATAAAATAGATAAACGTTTAGCTAACCTAACCAGAAAAAAAAAAAAAAGAGTAAAATCTCTAATTTCATCAATCAGAAATGGTAAAGATGAAATAACAACAGACTCCTCAGGAATTCCAAAAATACTTAATGAATATTACAGGAAACTTTATTCTCAGAAATATGAAAATCTGAAGGAAATTGACCAATACTTGGAAGCAACCCGCCCCCCAAAACTCAGCCAGAATGAAGTGGAAATGTTGAACAGGCCTATACAAAGTTCTGAAATAGCATCAACTATACAAAATCTCCCTAAAAAGAAAAACCCGGGACCAGATGGCTTCACTTCAGAATTCTACCAAACCTTTAAAGAGGAACTAGTACCTGTATTACTCAACCTTTCCAAAATATAGAAAAAGAAGGAATACCACCCATCACATTCTATGAAGCAAACATCACCTTGACCACAAAACAGGGAAAGACCCAACAAGAAAAGAAAATTATAGACCAATATCATCAATGAATATAGATGCAAAAATATTCAACAAGATCCTATCAAACAGAATCCAGCAACACATCAAACAAATTATACATCATGACCAGGTTGGTTTTACCCCAGGGTCTCAAGAGTGCTTCAATATACGTAAATCTATAAATATAATTCAGCACATAAACAAATTAAAAAACAAAGACCATATGATTCTCTTAATTGATGCAAAAAAATCTTTTGATAATATCCAGCATCCCTTCATGATCAGAACACTTAAGAAAATAGTTTTAGACAGGACATTTCTTAAATTGATAGAGGCCATCTACAGTAAACCCACAGCCAATATTGTATTGAATGGAGTTAAATTGAAACTATTTCCACTCAGATCAGGAACCAGGCAAGGTTTCCCATTGTTTCCACTGCCCTTTAACATTATAATGGAAGTTTTAGCCTTTGCAATTAGGGAAGAAAAAGTGATCAAGGGTGTCCATATAGGGTCAGAAGAGATCAAACTTTCACTCTTTGCAGATGATATGATTGTATACCTGGAAAAGATCAGTGATTCTACTAGAAAACTCTTAGAGGTGATCAAGGAATACAGCAGTGTCTCAGGTTACAAAATCAACACTCATAAATCTGTAGCCTTTATATATACCAACAATAGCCAAGCCACAAAAAACAGTCAAGGACTCTATTCCATTCACAGTAGTGCCAAAAAAGATGAAATATTTGTGAATTTCCCTAACAAAGGATGTGAAAGATCTCTATAAAGAGAACTACAAACTCTAAGAAAAGAAATAGCTGAAAATGTTAACAAATGGAAAAACATACCATGCTCATGGCTGGGAAGAATCAACATTGTTAAAATGTCCATACTACCCAAAGCAATATACAATTTTATTGAAATCCTTATTAAATCTCCATTGCCATACTTTAAAGATCTTGAAAAAAACAATACATTGTTTTATGTGGAATCAGAAAAAACCTTGAATAGCCAAGACATTACTGAGAAATAAAAACAAAGCAGGAGGAATTACACTCCCAGACCTCAGACTATACTACAAATCAATAGTGATCAAAACAGCTTGGTACTGGCACAAAAACAGAGAGGCAGAGATGTTGGTGTGGATGTGGAGAAAAAGGAACACTTCTATTTTGCTGGTGGGAATGCAAATTAATATGCTCCTTTTGGAAAGATGTTCGGAGAGTACTTAGAGATCTAAAAATGGACCTGCCATTCGATCCTATAATTCCTCTACTAGGTATATAGCCACAAGACCAAAAATCACATTTTAACAAAGACATTTTTACTAGAATATTTATTGCAGCCCAATTCATAATTGCTAAGTCATGGAAGAAGCCCAAGTGCCCATCAACCCACTAATGGATTAATAAATTGTGGTATATGTATACCATGGAATATTATGCAGCCTTAAAGAAAGATAGAGACTTTACCTCTTTCATGTTTACATGGATGGAGCTGGAACATATTCTGCTTAACAAAGTATCTCAAGAATGGAAGAAAAAGTATTCAATGTACTCAGCCCTACTATGAAACTAATCTATAGCTTTCATATGAAGGCTACAACCCAATTATAGCATAAGAATATGGGGAAAGGGGCAAGAGAGGAGAGGAGGGAGGATGAGTGGAGGGAGGGTAGTTGGTGGGATCACACCTACGGGGCATCTTAGAAGGGTACAGGTGTAACTTACTAAATGCAGAATATAAATGTCTCTACACAATAATTAGGAAAATGCCATGAAGGCTATGTTAACCAGTTTGATGAAAATATCTCAGATTGTATGTGAAACCAGCCCATTGTACCCCATGATTGCACTAATGTACACAGCTATGATTTAATAAAAAAGAAAAAAAAAACAAACAAAAAAGCCAAAATAGTTAACATATCTATCATCCCAATCATTTATCAAGAAATACAAAGCCTTTAAAGGGAGAGTTTTCAGATTCAGGGTATTTTTATTTGACTACAATTGATAGTACTAATTGATCCCATCTCCTACAAAGACAATCTGGTGAATTCTACCTGAATAGTTCTGGTGACTCTTGTCCTGTGATACAAGGAACAAAGGTCATGCCCCTGCTTCTCCCAACCACTGGCCTCAGGCAAGGATGGAGGTTTCAGTTTTCCAAAAGTATGAGGGGGTTTGGAAAAGACAGAAAACATTTTTACCCTTTTCCATGCTGCTTTCTCTATTACACCACCTCATTTCTTCATCCCTTTTCCTTGTGATACAAAATATGTCAGAATGGGAAATTTATAAATAATACACATTTATTTCTCACAGTGGCTGGGAAGTCAAGGCACCAGGAGATTCTGTTGTCTGCTGAGGGAGTTTCTTTCCTTCAAAGATGGTGCTTTCTTGCCTGGTTCCCTGGAGAGGATGAAAATAGAAAAGATAAAAAGACAAAAGGCACTAGAAAACTCCCTTCAACTTCTTTTAGAGGAGCCCTAATCTAACCAACAGGATAGAGCCCTACTGGCTTAATCACTTCCCCAAATGCCCCACCTCTTAAAACCTCCACCTTGGAATTTAAATTCCAGTAAATTCATTTTGGAGGGACAGATAAAATCAAACCATGACACCTTTAGGAACTTAATATTCCTTTGTGTAAGGCCCATACATTTATAGCAGTGGTTCTCAAACCCAGCTCTTGGTTAGAAGCAATTCGGGAGTTTGAGAAAATGTCTGAGAACTGGATCCATAACCTGAAAGATGTTGATTAATTAGTCTCAGATTGAGATCACAAGTAGTGAGAATGAGATGGAGTCAGGCAGGCGAGGGCCAAGACAACATAGCTGGTCTGGCTAGCCTAGGCCCTACTGTGACCTTTACCTCATGTCTTCTATCCTAGCTGTTTTGTAAATTTGTCTTTAACCTGAAAGTGTATATTTTGAGTAGTTTAGGGCAATTGATTTAGAAGATTAACTTTTGAATTGAAATGTTGTTATATGGCTCATGAGTTATGTCAATTATTATCTATTATGGGTTATGGGTTATGACAATTGAGAGATCAAAGACTGAAAATTAAAGATTATTCTGAAACGTGAACAAAAGGAAACCAAATTCAGGTTCTGTGTGGGCAATATTGGCCTTTATTTCCATTTGGGTGTGGGTGAGCTGAACATGTGGGTAATGGTGGATGGGGGTTTTAAAGGTCAGAAGGTAGGGTGGGCCCATTCAACTTTCCTAGGTGGGGGTGGGCACATTCTATTTGGGCAGATCTGCTCTATTTGGGCAGGTCATTCCATTTGACTCTATCCGTGATAAATATAGTTCTTGCTTTTAACTTTTATGCATATAACTGTGACTTTGGAAATGGAAGATCAGAACAGTCCTGGAGAGGTTACTCTGACTGTTCTCCAGAATTGCTGCCTTCTGACAAATAAATATTGGTGGACCTATCCCGGTCTTTGTGTACTGGCCAACAGTGACAGGTGGCCAGACCCTCTGAGTCTGATAACAAGATGTGGCCTGGGAATTGTGAGGTTTAAAAGACAATCAGAGTGTGCAACAAACATTGAGATATTGAGAACCGCTGATTTAGAGGGCAAAGACCCCGCTCCTGACTCTTCCTCTGAAACTACAAAGTAGATCCTCATTTGGACTAATGGACCCAAGTTCCCCCTACTACTCTCCTGCATTTTTTCCCCCCATGTATCCCTCAGACCTGGAAGAAATTAGAAATATTTTACCCCAACATATATTTGTTTGACATATTTTTGAGATGGCTGCCATAAGCCTCACAGATAGGAATGATACTGCAACGCTGACATTTGTGGGGGGAAATTTACATCGGTAGAGAAAGCAGATGGGTCTGTCCTTTCCCCCATGTAGAAAAGATTAACTGAGAGTCTGACACCTTTTAAGATCTGAAAAGAAATGTTTACCGTCTATTTTTTCTGACAGCTGCTACCTTTATTATGCAAGTATACATAACAAGACCTACTTTTGCTGAACACTCAAGACTCTAACTCTCTCCCCCTCAAAAATCTGTATTTCTGTTTTCAAACCCTTATTCTTTATAAATTTCTGTACCTCATTGAAGAGGTAAATCTTCATTTTCTGAGGGTTTTCCTGTATACATGTTAAAATAAGTTTGTATAAGTCTGGTCTTATTAATCCGCTTTATCGTGAGTTGAGTTTTTAGAGAACCTTCTGAAGGCAAAGGGAAAATTTTACCTTTGTCCCCAACAGATCCTTTTAACTACCAGGTCTCAGCAGTGTGTTTAAGCTATAATTGGGGGGTGAGGGGTTCACTGGGAGTTCTTTCTGTGAGGCATCAACTTAAAATAATTACAAGTGTCAGAATCTAGTTTAAATAGAGTTTATTCGAGGGCAAAGCTTAAAGACAGCCATCCAGGAAATACAGATTCCAGAAAATACAATTCAGTACTCCAAAGTGTAGAAGTTTGGGATCACTTATATAAACAAAGTTTAGGGAGGCTTATTAGAAGTTTACATCTTTCTATATAAGGTGTAAGTCTTTGTACATTATTACCATGATCTCATTAACTGAGGTGCCCTTTTTCTTTTGGGAATGGTATTTTGACATCCCACACAGAAGATTTAACAGTCATGGGGTGGTTTGTGCTGTCAAAATCAGAGGGGATACCCAGAAAAATAAGGTCTAGGAGGACAGAATTCTTCTTAAGAAGACCCCAAGGATACACCTGCGAGATCCTTCCCTTGGTGACTCAGCTCTTAGGAATTTATAGAAATTTAACTTCCTGGAACCTGGAAACTAAGGCTTGCTTCTGTTTCCGTAAAAGCCTACAGGTTTGTAAAAGCCGGAGCCAGTTTCTCCAGGTTGATTCAAACTGACCAATGAGAAAGGTACCCGTGGGCTGGAATTTTTTGACTGGGTATAAAAAGAAGACAGAACCAGAGGAGGATAGCAGCCATTCTGAATTCTTCTGTGCCATCACTCTACCAGCTAAAATAAAGCCCTTCTTCTTTTAAGCACAGTGTTTGGGTGTTCATTCTCTCCATTGGGCCTCCTCTTCCCTCAACAAAAGGAAAAGGAGCCATACTCTGTAAAATAATTTAAAGATGTTTATTCTGAGCCAAATTTGAGGATCATGACCCAGAGCCACACCCAAGAACACTTAGGCAAGTAGACTTGTGGTGGTGGGGTTACAGTTTGGTTTTATACATTTTGGGGAGACAGGAATTACAGATGAGGTTATAAATCAATGCATGGAAAACATATTTTGTCCCAAAAAGGTGGGACATCTGGAAGTGGGGAGCTTAGAAGTTGTAGGTGGTTTTAAAGATTCTTTAGCTGACAATAGCTGAAAAAGCTAAGCTTCCCCTAAATGGCCAGAAGGCAGTGAAAAAGAAAGGTTAAGAGAAAGGATCTGTTAACTAGAGACAAAGGACTGGACAGACTCAAGTGGTTTGTTTTATATTGAGGCCCTGCAGGTACGTCTTGCATAGCCTTAGGCCTGTAAATGAGTCATGTCTCTAAGAAAGGGAGAGGACATGAAGAGCCCTGTCTGATCTCTTTTCTCATGGCTAGAAACTCAGTTTTAGGCATCCCCTTGGCCAAGAGGGAATCCAGTCAGTCCACCACTGCTGGGGGTAGCCTTAAGATTTATTTTAGTTCATAGCACCATCTGATATGAGTTAGTTACAGGACAATAAAGGAGACAGTTAATCTATAACAAAGATCTGTGATTGGAAGGGGAGGAGGTCTGATCTCTGGTTTCTCCTAGATACTGAGCAAGAACAATAAAGAAGCAGCAGAAGTTACAAATGTACTAAATGACTCAGTCTCCAACGCTTAATTTACTCCTTGCATAATATGTTTAGAGAGTACTTATAATAGAGGGAATAGACTAAAAAAGGGCAAAATGTTTTATGAGCTGCCTCTTTAAAACTCCCTCAGCCTTTTGGGGAATTAAAACCTGCATCCCTGCCTGTGGTCAAAAATCAGAGATTCCAAACCACAGGAGAAGGCTCAATGAAATAGTCTGGGCGGAGGTCCCAAAGGAGGTCACGAGATTGTCTTCTTCAGAGATGGGATGGATCAGAACTGTCAACCACAGTTAAACAGCAATAGCCTGAAGCTGAGCCTCCCTCCCACCTTAAAGTCTCTGTATTTCTACCTATAGTGAGGATATTGGTACTTTAAGACAGGTGTCCGCCAATCTCCTCATTCGCCAGTAAATTAATAAACCTCCCCTTTAACTTTTCCTCAAGCCACTTATCCTTGTTCTCATGTGGCCTCAGGAACAAGTGCTGAACTTTCAGTAACATTCTGAAATTTTATTTTCTTTTATAGAAGTATGCACTATTAACCCCTCACCCAAATTCAGATTCAACTATGACAGCATAATGCTAAAACAGGAGTTAATTTCGTAAGTTTAGTGAAACAATTTTATTTCACAGACAGAAATCAAATCAGCCCAGCCAGTTATTGATGTCCTACATATATGGCAAAAAATAGAACAATTTTCTAATTGACTTCCTATTTTTTAAGTGGTAGTTCTGGCAACATTTACACACCATTCCTGTTACATAAACATCTCATTTTCTTTTCACTCAAACATAACAATAGATAGTAATAATAACATAACAGTAACAACAGATACAGTAATAATCTAAAGAATATTTCCCCAGCTTTTAGTTTGCACAGCCTAGGTCATGTTTTTAAAGTATTATTTATGAATTGGTGGATTAAATATCAGTGATAGACACTTTGTTCTTTATTCACATTCTCAAAGGCTCTGTATATGTTTATTTTTCAAGCAATATCTGAGAAATAAATTGGAATGTTACTTTTTTTCAAGGAGAAATGATTGGGTAAATAGCATTATCTTGAAAGCAACTAGTTCTTTTTAATGCTGATCATGCTTTCTTTGTATTCAGTTTAAATGTCACACATCAGCATCTATAGGTGGGCTCTTGTCAGTGACCTTTATATTATGTTGAAAAGCACCAAGAAATTTTTTTTCCCCTGTATTTTCAAAGAAATGAGAAAAGGACTTAAATCTGTACTCTTTTGTTGCCAGAAATGCCTTCCATGGGAGCTAATGTTGCCTGTTATATGACATCACAATTACAGTCAATAAATATTGATGGCAAATTTAATGGAATTCCAAGGATCCCGTCAGCTAACATCTAAATGCAATGGGGGCAGGGGCAGAGGAGCTCTTCTTAATAGGCTTTGTATGTACCTGTGCAGAAAATAGTAACCTTCACCCAGGGTCCCATAGATTCATAAATAACACAAGAGAAACATTTATGCCTGAACATAAACTTGTACTTTAAAATGAATTTTAAAAGTGTGTATGTGTATACATATACACAATGTGTATATAGTATCTGAGTTTACTCTGTATTACAAATTAAAACCAAAATATGTTAGATAATTAAAACCTATATGACCCAAACTGGGTGGTTGTATTTGGGATTCTTGCTAAATAGGGTTAGCACTAAAATGTCAGCTTTGAAGTTAGCAAACAGCCATTGAGTGCATCAAGGGAGTTCTCAGGGGTTTTTTTGCAGCCATTGTTTTAATCTGTCTGGTTACAGACTCAACAAAACAGCAGAGATGGGTTTTACACAGTGAGGGCTATTTTTGTTGGACAGAGGAATGAAACCTTTTCTTCAAAATAAATAAAATGAATGGTCTTGAGACACTAGAATGTGGGAAAAACTAAATCTTCCATCCTCCTCCTGCCCGCCTCAAGATTTCCATTGTCATTCTCTCTGTTCTCTGGAAGGCTTCAATGCAAATTCTTTAGTTCCCAAGCATTTGCCTTGAACGTTGCTCACAGCATCTCAGCCTGGGCTCAAAGGATTCCTTGGCTGCTGAGCCAACTGTCCACAAGATTCATTATTCTGGACTTTCTGGGGTTAACACCCAAGTCCTTCCCCTCCCATGGCAGGACAAGTCAGGGGAGGAAAAGAGGGGAGAAAATTACTTGAAAATTCCTAAGGCCATTGCCTATAGAAAAGAGGGCAATAATTAAGAGATAATGTGAAAAGGGAGAGAATATTCTCACATGATAATGGTCTCCTGCTGCTCAAAGAATGCCAAGCCAAAGCCAGCACCATTTATGGAGAATAAATGTCATGGGGAGAGAGGTTAAGACATCTACTTTCAAATTAGAATAGCCAGTTCTTTGGTAAAGCGCTGTTATTCCAAATCACTAAAGCTGATTAAATCATGTTATCCAATAAATGTTCAAGCAAAAGAGGGACACTCACTATGTCCATAGCAGCCAGGAGAGTTAGAGGATCCTGTGTAAGTAAATGCACAAAATATAAAACAGATATTCATGCAGAAGAGGAATACTTCACTTACTATGTCAGTAGCAACCCAGACTTTCTATAAATAAATAAATAAAATATAAAATAATGGTCACGCCTTCCACTGGTTAAGAGAGGTGCAAGTTCAGTACAGTTTTTATTGAAGTCCTTACTCGGCTGTGGTCTGACTGATTCAAATTGCTTAGGGCGGGTTGTGCAGTTCCACACAAGCTTCCTAGGAACAGCATGCTTTCCTTTGTTAAATGAGAAAGGAATTGATCTAGAGGTAGGAATTGAATGTTGAAGGGTCTGAATAGCTGTAGGGGGGAAGCATCTTTGTAATGGAAATATTTCATAGCAAGTGGGGCCTTTCACTACCTTCAAATCACACTCACAGGACTTATTCCGATGCTATAGTTCACAGAATGAACTCCAGAGGAATTGTAATGTTGTTTCAAAGGTCTATAAATGAAATTCAGACTATGAGATAGTTGATTGAATGTTTTTGGCTATCCATGGAATGACACATCAGTTTATTGCTTAAAAAAAAAAAAGGCAAACACTAATACAGGCAAAATTTTAAAATCAATGATGCTTAAGTTTTATTCAGTCATGTCAATGAATTATAGTCAATGTTACTACTTTTACATTTGTGCAGCATTACATAACTGGAATCACCATAAACCAAGTTGAAAAGTTACATTAAGGTAATGCGTATGTGGGAGTGAGGGGAAATTTCATGAAATTGAAACTTTTATACAGATAGAGGGAAAGCCCCTTCCAAATCCTGTTGCTCTCTAAGGGTCTTTAATTCAAAATATTCTTTATACCAAAAAGTCATACTTTGGGATGACATTTCCTGAGTTCCTTCACCTACTGTGTACAGAAAGTACACTGGATGTCATTGGACATATAAATAAACAGGTACCTTCAAGATCCTTGTAACCCAAGGAAACAAAGAAGGAAAACTGCAGCTGCTGTTATCAAAAACAAAGGAAATGGAATAATCTAATAGGAGGAAATACTGTAAGGACCCACAAGAGACCAATACATGCTAGCTAATGCAATTGTGGGCAGCTTCTCGGAGCGATATGTGGCTACCCAGAGCATGACCAAGTCAGAACCTTAAATCTCCTCTATTCAAAACCCCTGGCGGCTCCCATATCACTCAGGGTAAAAGCCCAACTCCTTTGTAACATACATAGTCCTGCATTAACTTCTCTGAGCAGATTTCCTACCATTTTGTTCTTACTCATTTTGGACATAGGAGCCCCCTTGCTGCTACCAGAGTGTTCCAGGCACACTGTTGCCGCTGACTCTTGCCCTGAGCTGCTGTTTCCTCTGCCTGAGATGCTTTTCTCCCAGGTAGTTTCATGGCTTTTCCATCCTTTTTTAGGTCTTAACTCTGAGGTTCCTCTTCTCAGCAAGACCCTTCTCAGCTACCATTTCTGAAACTAGAAATTCTCACCTCCTCCTTTACTTCCAGCTCTTTCTTCTCCTTACCATCTGACACACTCTAAATTACTATACATTTCTGCTTATTTACTGCTCCCCAAATTAGAATAAAGCCCTAGAAGGGTGGAAACTTTTATATGCTTCACCAAAGAGAACAGTGACTAGTCCACAGCAAATATTCTTAATTGGATAAATAAATGAATGAATAAATGTGTTAATGAATGATTATATTGCTTAATCCTTTCAGCTTCATTGTTTTCAAGTTTCAAAACAGAGATTTTTCTTTTTTGTAGAAGCTCTAACTCTCTAACTGGTGATATAATGCCATGTATCCATAAAATTTCTCCTTGGGACACGACAGGATATCTTTAAACAATATAGTTTTTCCATACTATTCACTCAGATTAGAATAGAAACCAGCTTCTATTGACAGATCATTGAATTTTTCTATCTGAAAAATAAAGGCGTTTAGATAATGATAATCATAATTGGAATAACATCAACCAGTCAGTTAATCAGTGCATACTATGAGCAAGGTACATTAGTCAATCAACATTTAAGCAAGTATTTATGGGACCCATAATATACACTAAGCATTGAATGTACACAGGGAATAAATAATATAAATTATTTTGCTTGGCTCTTAAATCCTTCCATAATTTAGTCCACTTATTAATTCAATCACCAAATATGGATTGAGCACCAGCACCATGGCAGGCCTGGTAAAATGCATTCTCTCTATTCCATAATATTTTCTTATACCCCTCAAGGTCACTAAGCTTAGTCTTCTCATTTCCTAATTCCCAAAATTGCCCTTGGCAACAACCCTCTTCACTTCTTCCACCGTTGCTCCTGCTGCAGGCTGTTCTGCTTCCTTCAGCCTGGTCTCCTTTCATCAGCCATCCTCATTCGGATGTCATGGCAGCCCTCAACACACTGTCTCACACATCATCTCACTACTCTTCCATTGAACTTGACTTCACATCACAATCATCTGCAACAATTTTTTAAAAAAATAATGGTTACTAAATTAGAATTACAAGAAGTGACACAAAAATCAGGGATTTAGACCCCACAAAATGTATGGAATACTCACAATTCAAATAACAATGGAGTAATCAACCTAACTGTAGTAAGAACAGTGGTAGAGTATGCTTTTACTACAATCTTATTGGACAAACAGGATTCATCAAAATGGCAATTTTCATCCTAAATGTTTGTTGTTCACCAATGTAGACAAAATCTTAGAAATATTAGCTAAATGATAACAAATTAAAATGCCTTGTTCTGTCTATTAAAATGTCTTTGTTACCTGCAAAATATTGAGTTTCATATAACAAAAGTAGCAACTATCACTCATTTAACTCATAGTCCCATTACTTTGGGGACTGGGCAATTCTTTCTAATTATGGAAATGATATACAATAGGCAGAGGCATTCCGGTGTTACTTGCTACATTTCCTCTGATGAGGCAGCTTTTAGTGAAAAAGATAACAGGAAACTCACAACACTTGAGCCTTAATTTTTAGAGCCCTCATAAGATTTTCTGAGTGAATGGATTTTCTTTCTGTTAAAAATGTTTTTAGACCAACTGGAAGATAGATTTGTTTAAAAGTAATCATCACACTTTTAAATTGTTTTAAGAATTATTCTCCTTCCCACAGAGGGAATTCTTTTTTTTTTTTTTTTTTTTTTTTGAGACAGAGCCTCAAGCTGTCACCCTGATTAGAGTGCGTGGCATCACAGCTCACAGCAACCTCCAATTCCTGGGCTCAAGCGAGTCTCTTGCCTCCGCCTCCCAAGTAGCTGGGACTGCAGGCGCCCGCCACAACGCCCTGCCATTTTTTGGTTGCAGCCGTCATTGTTGTTTGGCGGGCCCGGGCTGGATTCGAACCCGCCAGCTCAGGTGTACGTGGCTGGTGACTTAGCCCGTTGAGCCACAGGCGCCGAGCCCCACAGAGGGAATTCTAAACTCCATGGAGTCTAGTTTCATTCTCATAAATCACTGCATAAGGGACAGATTGAGAAGGAGGGAAAAATAGTCACGGAGGTTGGCAGCTTAAGGGAGGACATTACTTTCTGAATGAAGGGTTGGGCATCCTGGGAGTTCTGAGCAAACCTATCCACACAGTCACCCTGTGAAGCCTCAGAGAATACATGAGAACATATCTACCACTTGAAACTTTACCAAAACGGTTTGTTCTTTTATCTTTTCTCCACTCTAGCCACAATCTTTTCTTGAATTTTCCATTTACAAACCATAATTGTCAACTAGGAAATGTTGACATAGGGGAAACCTTCTGTATTTAGAATATCTTAGGCATTCTGAAAACTTTTTAAATGACCTACTTGTAAGAACACATTTTGATAGAAACATGTACTGATTTTCTCTGAGATAACATGAAATAAAATATATTTTCACCTTTTTTCGTCTGCTGCACAGAAGGGAGTGCAACTAAAGCACCTTCTAATCAATAAATTTTGTGCCACGGTTCCTTCCTGCTGCAGGGGAGGATTGTGAATTCACATCATTTCCCTAAATGATGATATTCACTCTACCTTCTCCAAAGAACCTAATCTATGGAAAATTCTATCTAAACTGACATTCTCCGTTGGCTATCTATCTGAGAGTGTCTTCTGTGCATTTATTCTCCCCGCACCAGAGAAATCACAAAACATTCATCTTAGGGAGTTTGGTACATGCTCAATTTGTTCCTGATGGGTAGGAATATGGGAGATCTGACATTAAAACTTGAAATTGTCATATTAAGAAAGAATATATGAAACTAATACTGGATCAGTTTATATAAGAGTACCTTACTGTCCACCACAAATCTCTTACTGGAAAAGAAAGGATTACATACCCTCCTTTTAGAAAATAATGGCCTCAGAATTTACACATCTCTTTAGCCCTTTTGGTTGAATTTTAACTTCTCAATCCAAAAAATCCTGTTGCTTTCAAATAAACATTTGTGTCATTATCTCACCACATTGTCTGACATTTCTAATAACAGCATCATTTTTTAGGAGGTCCTTAAAGACCTGATCGTTTTAATTTGTTTCAAGCATCGCCTTTCTTGGACACTATGGTTTATGGAGCACATGGAATTCTTTTGTCAGACGAAGCCAGGATTGCTGACTCTCGCAGAAAAAGAGAGGAATGAGATTAGGCTGTATGGGAAAGGCCCTTTCAAAATGGGGGGCACTCAGACCAGTTTGACAGGAAACCAGGAGAGTAGACCCAAGTCCCTATAGAGATTCAGCAAAGTTGAAGGAAAAGATAGATTTTGCCTAATTCTTTCCCAACATTAATACGTCTTCTCAACCAACAAGCTTCCTTTGAGCATCATCTATATGCTGGGAGCTTTTATTAGTTTTGAATTTTGCTCACACTACTTTAGCTTCCATGAAGGCAAATGTTGATCCAAAAAAAACATTTATAAATTTTCCTTGCTAGAAAGAACTGCAGGGCTAGATAGCAGCTGCAATTCAAGAGCTTTGAAGGTTTTCATTGCTGTTGTTTTTGAGCATTATTTTGCCCAACGTAAATGTCTCACCAGTAAGATTGCTGTTATGATATTAGACTAATTTCCTTTTTTTTTCTTATGTGGAGACAGAGTCTCACTTTATCGCCCTCGGTAGAGTGCCATGGCATCACACAGCTCACAGCAACCTCCAACTCCTGGGCTCAGGCGATTCTCTTTCCTCAGCCTCCCGAGTAGCTGGGACTACAGGCACCTGCCACAACGTCCGGCTATTTTTTTGTTTTACAGTTCAGCCAGTCTGGGTTTGAACCCACCACCTTCGGCATATGGGGCCAGCGCCTACTCGCTTAGCCACCGGCGCCACCCAGACTAATTTCTGAAGTGACAGAACTCCTCATCTGTACACCTGTCACCTGGTATTGCTGGCTCTTCTGATCCTCACCACCGCATGTGACGCTGCAGACTCCTCAGGTCCACAATATTGAAGTTTGTGCTTGGCCTCTGTGGTTTCTCATAGAGCACATCTAAGCTCATGTCAATTTCAAATGCTCTTTTTTTCTCATTTCTTTATCATTCATTCACCCAACAAATAACGATAGAGTGTTTGCTGTGCACCTGTCACTGACACAAGATCTGGGACACAACAGTGAACAAAACAGACCCCATTTCTCGTTTACACTCTAATTGGGGAAAAGACAAAAACAAATGAACAAGTCAAATGCAAAATGTATTTATGGTGAAGAGGATAGGTCCTTCAGGGGTTGGGGCAAACAATATGAAAATCAGGGAAATGAGGGGTGACTTGGAGTTCTCAGCTTCTTGTGCTGAGTGATGCAAACAGGAATATGTGCCGTAAAGAATGAATCACACCCTCAAGGACAGGCTGTGCATGTGCAGGCGAGGGAGGGGTGGCATCTCGGGAGGGGTGGCATCTCAGCAGGGGAGCTCACAGTTTTGGAAGCTCCTCTTTGTTCTTGGAAATGGTGACACAGAGCTGGTGTGGGGTGGTGTCGGGAGAGTGGCCATCTCGTCTGGATCTGGGGACCTCTGGAGCTCTTTCTAGTGTCTTCATTCACCAACGGCATCTTTGCTAAACTCCCCAGTGGATTCTTATCCAGATCACTGTCACCAAGATACGTTAAAATAGAAAATTTCTTCCTTAAAATCCCTGAAGAAATAACCAAAACTATATACGTGACATTTTTGCACAAAGTATGAAAGCACAAAAGTTAAGGAAAAAAAAAAAAGATTTTAAATATTTGATGGTTTGTGTCATCCCAAGGAAATTAAATCATATCCATATCTTCATCCTTTTTTCATATCAAGTGGGAAATGAAAAATAAATAAATTATTTCTGTTTCTAGCATAACTGTGATTTAACTGTATATATCTAATCATAAGCTACCCAGTCAAATTGGAAGAAAAAAATGTTGTTGTCAAAACATAACCAACATCACAAAATGATCCCTAAGGTCTGGTGAGCAGTGACAGAACTAGAGCTATTGGGAACATCGACAAAGAAGAAGTGTCCTTAATAATGTGATTATTGGCCACCATACGCTTCAGCTGGGGACTTTTCTACATGAATGCTTCTGTGGACCCTGGGGAGGGAGAATTTGGAAAGAACTCAACACTGGACAGTGACTAAATGATTTTCTGGCTATAAATAAGAACAAGCATGTGTCTTGAGGAAAATAATTAATGTTGCTGAAATGAAAATGTTGCTAAACCGGAAATCCAGAGAAAAAACCAAGTAAAATGTACTTGGATAGTTTTTGCTTTCTTTTTTTTCTTTTTCTTTCTGAGATGGAGTCTCGTTCAGTTGCCCTTGATGGACATGGCATCATAGCTCACAGCAACCTCAAACTCTTGGGCTCAAATGATCCTACTGCCTCAGCTTCCTGAGTAGCTGGAGCTACAAGTGCCCCACCACAATAGCCAGCTAATTTTTTCTATTTTTAGTAGAAACAGGGTCTTGTTCTTGCTCAGACTCATTTTAAACTCTTGAGTTCAGGCGATCCACTCACTTCAGTCTTCCAGAGGGCTAGTATTACAGATGTGAGCCACCATGCCTGCCCTTTGTCTCTTTTTTAAAAAAATGTTTTCTTTGCTTTTTTTTGTTTGTTTGTTTCTTTGTTTGTTTTAAAAGACAGAGTCTCGGCTCGGCACCTTTGGCTCAACGGGCTAGGACGCCAGCCACGTACACCTCAGCTGGCGCATTCCAATCCAGCCCAGGCCGGCCAAACAACAATGGTGGCTGCAACCAAAAAATGGCTGGACGTTGTGGTGGGCGCCTGTAGTCCCAGCTACTTGGGAGGCGGAGGCAAGAGACTCGCAGAGCCCAGGAATTGGAGGTTGCTGTGAGCTGTGATGCCACAGCACTCTATCCAGGGTGACAGCTTAAGGCTCTGTCTCAAAAATAAAAATAAAAATAAAAGATAGAGTCTTCCTCTATCACCCAGGCTGGAAGGAAGTGGCACAACCAGAGCTCATTGAAGCCTCAGACTTTTGGCCTCAAGCAATCTTCCCTTCTTAGCCTCCCAATAGCTCGGGACTACAAGTATACCACAGCACCCACCAAATTTTTAAAATTATTTTTAGAAGTGGGATCTTATCCTGTTGCCCAGGCTGGTCTCAAACTCCTGGCCTCAAGTGATCCTCACCCCCCAGCCTCCCAAGTAGCTGGGATTATAGCTGTGTGACACTGCACCAGGCCAGGATAGATTTTTTCCTGAAGGGGAATGCACCAGGTTGCCTATAAACAGTTTTGCATGTATTATTGTGTAGGTTGCATGTAGGGATAAATGAAGCCCTTGCGTTTCTGTTCACTAAGATTTTCACTCTGATGAGGGGCCTCACGTATCCAGGGGAGAGGTGCTTTTGCCTCATTTGCACAAAGACAACGTTTGGGCTATGGAGGATAACTGCTCACAAACACACACGCAGTACCTCTCACCGATTCCCACTCTCCACTATGTATTCAAACTCTTCTGTTACACATTTCCACTTAGCCAGAATGCATTCTGTAAAGCGCGTAATCATTTAAAGTCTAGCATACTCGTGATTTATATGATACCTCAACACACCATTCCATTCTCTGATTCCTCTATTCATGTACAATCTAGGAAAGAGAGATTGGGGGGAAAGTCAGCCAGTGGGCAGAAGGCTTTGTATGTGGAGGGACGAGAAGTGGATGAACTAGAGAAGCAACTCAGTAAACCAAGAGAGCCCGTGATTGTGTGGAGTGAGTTAGGCAAGGCTTGATATGAGGAAAGAAAATCCGGGGAAGGGGCAGTGTCTGTGCATGTGTTTGGATGGGTGTCCGACTACACAAAAAGAGCTATGTTTCCTCAACATGACTAACATTGAGTTGAAAAAGGCCAAACTCAGAGCACTAAACTGGAAATCCAGGGTATTCTCCCCAGGACATAATTCTGGACTCCGTAAATAAGCTCTCCACCATTGAACTTGGCACAGGTATGGTAGTTGATGCCTATAGAAGAGTGTCCTGAAAGCAGAGGACATGTGGGTTAGCTCTGCAGACTCTGGAGACTTCTGTCACAGCCTCTGAAAGCAGCACCTGTGGACCACGGCCCCACTGCATAGAACATCATACAAATGAAGCCCTGGGAGCTGTGGACAGCTGTCTACTGATAGGGAATAGCTTTCACAGGCTACTCCCCCTTTCTCGCATCCCCTATCTCCACAAGGACTAAGAGACACTCCAAAAGTAAACAGTGGTGAAAACGGAAGCCTCCCCTCCTGATGACAGAGTGCCAGGGCAGGTGTCTGCCACTTTGCATTTGCCATAAGAAGTCCGGATGGGATCAGTGATCTAACGCCTCTCTGAACATCCCACCTCCTGAGTCTCACCGGTTCAGAGTCCTGTACTGTCCCTTACTGCTGCCACACTACATCACCTGAACTCACTGTCTTACTTACCTTTCTTTCTGTCACACGTGTAGTGATGAGTAAGTGAATCAGCACATCGATAAACAAGTGCACCCCAAGGCAATGTTTCTCAAAGAATGAGTTTCAAATATCAAAGCACAGTAATTCATAGGATTTAAACAGTAGTATTGGTGTAAAAAATACTGCTATTAGTACATTTCCTTTGGTAAATTAAAAAAAAAATCTATGTTTCTGAATTAATAAGGAACGGCACTTCACTCCGTTCAGTTTCCCTGCCCCTGCTGGCCCCGGACTACACTTCAGCTCACCTCACTCCAATTTCCTTCCTGCTTTTTAGGCTCAGCTCTTAGATACTTTCAAATTCTTCTAGCACTCCACATGGGATGCTTACTCTGCCCCAAAGTTTATCCTCCTCACTTTCTTATTGTTCAGGACTCAACTCAAAGTCTGCGTTCTCAGGGAGACCATGTCTGATGGATGCCCTGTTTGGCTAGGTCCCTCTGCATACACTGAGTGACTATAGCAATTTCCCCTTAATTACAACACCTTTCACGCATGTCTTTGCGGCTAGACCATCAACTCCTTGGAAGACCAAGTTGTCTTGTTCACTCAGTTGGTATCCATAGCCCCTAATGCAGTGCCAGGCATATTGTAAGTGTTCAATAAATATTTGTCAAGCGAATGAAAGCCTAGTAACTTCTAAAAGTTAAAACAAGCATCTTTACCTTTTTAGCATCTCTGGGGAGATTCTTCATTCATTCATTCAGTAACAAAAAAATATATTGAGCCCTTACTTCTCCAATCTCTGCTAAAAGTATTTAAGCTCTTATCCACTCTGTAAACAGATCTGTTATTTTCTCCCTCAAGTATTTCCAGGCTCAGAATTCATTTCATCATCCAAGAGATGTTACTTAATAAATCTAGACTAAATACCACCTCCAAGTCTCCTGATGTCCCTCCTGTGCAAATATGCTGTTTGCACAGTCTACATCATCTACAGCTATTTAGCTAAGTAATCACACACAGTGTTTTATGTAGTAGACACATTCCCAAAAATGTTGCTTAAAAATGAAATTATATTTTTCAAGTGAATAGCCTTGTCATTTAATCATTATGTTCTCTCCATTTTTATTGAGACTTAATTGGCAGTGGTTCTCCACGCTTTACGTTGCTCCAAAATTTTTGTCTTGATTAATTAATAACACATAATTTAGGCTTAAATGTATTGGAGGAATATCTATTTGAATGAATATGTAAATGATTCCTTTTATTTTAATGCATGACACATTATTTAACCTTTATGCAATAATTCTTTGCTAAACAGCCCACACATACCTGGGATCTAACGTGCCCTTTCTATAGGGGTGTTCAATCAACATTTCATTTTTGCAATGATGACATTCAAGTTCAGTTTTCCCTTTTTATAGTTTTTTTTTTTTCACTCTTACACTGCCAGTATTGGAATTGTCACTAACGGATTTTTCAGGAGTGAGGATGAGATGATGTGTGTGAGAAAAAAAAAAATGTGATAGGGAAGTTTGACAAAGTGTTTTAACTAGGCAGAAGCTGAAATTAGAAGCTGGTTATGTGAGACACAGCTAAGAAGATATGGCATTAAATATTCAGTGATACGCTGGAACCCTGTTCAAATAATAGATCATCACAAGTAAAGGTATAGGTGGTTATGGCTAGCTATTTTTACCATAAAAAATAAAAGTTAAAACCTCAGAAACTTTCTGAATTCAAACCAGAATAATACATCCATGATTGGAAGAGTCAGGTGACAGGAAATGTGTGTAACTCAGTATGAACTCTACCTTAATAATGGCAGGAGAGAAACCCATAAAATATCAAGATGGACCATTAGAGCAACACTTGCATTTTTATAGCTATTTTTATATCCAATGAGCAAAGGTATTTTATTACTTATATTAGAGGAAATTCATTCCATTCACTTTAAAATTTTACCATTTCCTCAGAGAAACAACAAAAGTCATGACATAACTTTGTAGCCCCAATCAAGAAAAGAATGTAACCAAATAATTTCTTTCAATGGTAAAGGATGGACAAGAAAAAGTGAATTATATTGGGGGAGGAATAAGTAATTCATCTCAAAATGTAGGTAAAGACAGAAGTCATTTTTATGGACCATCTAGAAAGAAATTTGGGTAGAGAGGCAGAGCCCATTAAAGGGCAATCTCTTTTTTCCCACTGGGTACTGATTTATTATAGGCACAAAGGGAAAAGTGCTCCTTGGATTCCTAGTGCTACTTTCTGCATCTCCCCAGGAGATTCTGCATCTGCCATCCAGGTGCTGGCTCGGTCTGCACTTATTTTATTTATAAGATCCAATGAGATTGTAGCCAAAGTGATATGACTGCAGGGTCCCTAACCCTCTTGGCACACAACACTTGAATGTGTCTTTTTCCACAGATATGATGAGCTTAACATCTGGTGGTTTCCTTCTTTCTGTATCCATGCCCTGGAGGCCAGAATGAGCCAAGGTGATATGAGTCTCTTAATGCTTGTGTAATTTAGTTTCAATTGAGAAGAGGGCCAGAAACTAGAGCCTATTACTTTACCTATAGGATGACATAACAAACTGCAAATTGGAAAAGTTTGCATTTGACTGATAATTGTCACTAAAATAAATGATTTCCTCAATACCGTATCCCACCACTTGGTTGAATTGAGAAGTGGAGAAAGCCTGAAACTAGCTGCCAGCTTGATGGTTTATATGAAATGGGAAGTGCCTCCGTCGCTGAGATGCTTGGAGACATCTAGTTTTACATCAGTGCTAATGGACCAGGAATAAGTCAATTAAGTGGTTTCAAAGGCTAGAGCAGAAGAAAAACAATGATCATCCTCAGGAAGGTGGTAGTATGAACAACAAGCAGCTATGTGTGAATTGTGCAAGTAATGCTGCTTTTTAGGGCTGTTCAAAGCAACAAATGACAGTTGAGCATTATTCTACCTGGGATGCTCCACTCTGAGGATGACACCATGGCCTTGAAAAGGAGAGGTACTAGTTATTATTTGAGCAAGATCTGAATCTATTGCATGACCAGAGGTCAACGTTAAATAGAAGATATGCAATTGTATAACACACACTGGATGCTTTCCAGATGACTTTATTCATAATATTTGTCCCCCTCCCCACGTTCATATGGTAAAATCTAATCAGTGAGAAGACATTTACTCCCAAAGGTAGGGCATTTGGGAGTTAATTAGGTCATTAGGGTGGATCCCTCATGAATGGGAGTAGTGCCCTGATAAGAGGCCAGAAAGGCAGTGCTCTCTTTTGCCACCAATGTAGATGCAACCTGGAAGAGAACTCTCCCCAGAACTTCACCAGGCTAGCACTTGGATGTCAGATTTCTAGCCTGTGGAACCACAACTGAGAAATCAATTCCCATTGTTTATAAACCACCCTGCCTGTGATATCTTGTTATAGCAACCTGAGCTGAAGGATGCATGCCGCTTGCAGCTGTCCATTTGTTTCTGAGTCAACAGCTCTATATGTACAGGAAAGCCATGAACTGCCAACCTTCTCCCAGGGATATGCAGGCATAGCTAGTTTATTTGCACATCACTTTATTGCATTTAGCACATATTATATTTTTTACAAATAGAAGTTTTGTGGCAACTCTGTCAAGTAAGCAAGTCCATCAAGGCCAATTTTACACTTCATGTTTCTGTGTCACGTTTTGGTAATTCTTGCAATATTTCAGAATTTTCGCTATATATTTATTACATTGATCTGTGGTCAGTGACTTTGGGTGTTACTCTTGTAATTGTTTTGGAGACACCACAGACTGTGCCATATAAGACAATGAACTTCTTTGATAAATGTTGTATGTTCTGACTGCTCCACAGACCAACCACTCCCCTCTCTCTCTCCCTCTCCTCAGGCCGCCCTATTCCCTGAGAAAAAACAATATTGAAATTAAGTCAATTAAGAACCCTATAATGGTCACCAAGTGTTAAAGTGAAAGGAATAGTCAGAGGTCTCTCACTTTAAGACAAAAGTTGGAAATGATCAAGCTTAGTGAGAAAGGTATGCTAAAAACCTAAATGCCCACCTATCCAAGAATGGATTAATAAGTTGTGGTATTTGTTTACCATGGGATACTTATTCAGCCATTAAAAGAAATGGAGACTTTGCATCCTTTTTATTAACCTGGATTGAGGTAGAATCCATTCTTCTTAGTAAAGCATCACATGAATGGAGAAACAAGAGTCCAATGTACTCAATTCTAACATCAAGGCAGTAGATGACCTAATACATGGTGGGGGGTAGGAGAGAGAGGGAGCAGAGAGAGGGAGGAGGGAGGGGGTTGGGGGGATCACAGTGTATGGCACACCTCTTGGGGGTGGGACACAATTATAAGAGGGAATTTACCTAATAAATGCAATTAGTGTAACCTAATTCTTTATATCCTCAATGAATCCCAAACAATAAAAGAAAAAAGCAAGATAGGCTAAAAGCTAGGCCTCTTGCATGGAACAGATAGTCAAGTTGTGAATGCAAAGGAAAAAGTGTTTGAAGGAAATTAAAAGTCCCACTGCAGTGAAACAGCCTTACTGCTGACATAAAGAAAGTTCGAGTTATCAGAATAGGAGATCAAACCAGCCACAACATTCCCTTCAACCAAAGCCTATTCCAGAGCAAAGCCCTAACTCTGTTCTATTCTATGCAGGCTAAGAAAGGTGAGGAATCAGGAGAAGAAAAATTTGAATTTGGCAGAGACCAGCTCATGAGGTTTAGGCAACTTCGTAACATGAAGTGCAAGGTGAAGCTGAAGGTGCTGATATGGAAGATGCAGCAAGTTATTCAGAAGAAGTAGTTAAGATAATTTATAAAGGTGGCCGCCCTAAACAACAGATTTTCAAAATAGTCAAAACAGCCTTCTATGGAAAAAAGAAGGCATGTAGCACTTTCATAGCTAGAGAAAAGTCAATGCCTGGCTTCAAAGCTTCAAAGGACAGGCCAACTCTCTTGTTAGAGGCTAATGCAGCTGGGGACTTTAAGGAAAAGCCAAGGCTCATTATCATTCAAAGAATCCTAGGGCCCTTATAAGAATGATACTAAATCAACTTACCTGTGTTCTATAAATGAAACAGCATAGCTTGGAGTTTTTGGCCAGGGCTGGGTTTGAACCCGCCGCCTCCGGTATATGGGGCTGGCGCCCTACTGCTTGAGTCACAGGTGCCGCCCCAAAACAACATAGCTTGGATGACAATACATCTGTTTACAGTGTGGTTTACTGAATCTTTTAAGCACACTATTGAGACCTATCCCTCTTAAGAAAAGGATTCTTTCAAAATAAAACTGCCCATTGGCAATGCACCTAGTCACCCATGAGCTCTGATGGAGCTGTGCAAGAAGATTAAAGTTGTTTTCATATCTGCTAACATAGCATGCATTCTGTAGCCCATGGATCAGAGAGTAACTTTCCCTTTTAAGAAGTCTTGTCATTTAAGAAATACGTTTTGTAAGGCTTTCGATGACATGCATGACTCTTCTGATCAATCTGGGCAAGGTAACTTGAAAACCTCCTGAAGCTGGGTGCAGTGGCTCATGCCTGTCGTCCTAGCACTTCGGGAGGACAGGGCAGATGAATTGTTTGAGTTCGGGAGTTTAAGACCAGCCTGAGCCAGAGCAAAACATCTCTAAGAAAACTAACCAGGCATTGTGGAGGGCACCTGTAGTCTCAGCTACTGGGGAGGTTGAGGCAAGAGAATCACCTGAGCCCAAGAGTTTGAGGTTGTTGTGAGCTATGATGCCACAGCACTCTACCTTTGACCACAGAATGAGACTCTGTTTCAAAAAAAAAAAAAGAAAAAGAAAAAGAAAGAAAGAAAGAAGAAAAGAAAATCTCCTGGAAAGGATTCACCTTTCTAGATATCAGTAAGAACATTTGCAATTATGGAAAGAAGTCAAAATATCAACACTAACACTAGATTTGAAGAAATTTATTCCAACCTTCATGAATAACTTTGAGGGGTTCAAGGCTTCCATTGAGAAAGTAACTGCAGATGTGGTAGTAATACCAAGACAACTAAAATTAGAAGTGAAACCTGAAGATATTACTGATTTAATTCCATCTTATGATCAAACTTTCATGAAGGAGGAGTTGTTTCTTCTGAATCCATATAAAAATGGAGTAAAGATTGCAATTTCTTTCTATTTTTTTCTTTTCTTTTTTCTTTCTTTTTTGGACAGATTCTCACTCTGTGGTCCTGGGTTGAGTACAGTCATGCTATAGCTCATAGCAGCCTCAAACTCTTGGGCTTGAACCATCTTCTCGCCTCAGCCTCCCAAGTAGCTGGAACTAAAAATGCCTTTCTAAGACCTAGCTAGTTTTTTCATTTTTATAGAGATAGGGTCTCACTTTTGCTCAGGCTGGAACTCCTGAGCTCAAGTAATCCACCTGCCATGGCCTCTGAAATGCTAGGTCTATAGGCATAAGCCACAGTGACTGGCTAAGAATGTGGTTTCTTGAGATGGAATGTACTCCTGTTGAAAATGTTAAGACTAATGTTGAAACGACAACAAAGTATTTAGAATATTACATAAACTTAGTTGAAAAAAATCAGCAGTAGAATTAGAGAGGACTAACTCTAATTTTGAAAAAATTTTGCTGTGGGTAAAATGCTTTCAAACAGCATCAGTTGCTAAATAGAAATCTTTTGTGAAATGAAGCTTTGATTGATGCCACACACACTGTTGTCTTATTTTAAGAAATTTCCACAGTCACTTCAATTTTGAGCAATCACCACCTCGATCAGACAATAGCCATCAACATCCAGTTAAGACTCTCCACCCGAGAATTTGTGACTTGCTGAAGGCTCAGATAGTCACCATTTTTTAGTAATGAAGATTTTTTAAATTAAGATATATCCATAGCTTTTTTTAGACATGATGCCATTGCATACTTAATAGATCAAAGTATAGTGCAAACATAATTTTCCTTTGGACTGAGAAACCAGAAAATGCGGTACTTAATTTATTGCATTATTGGCTTTACTTTAATGGTCTGGAACCAAACCCCCAATATCTCTGAAATGTGCTTGTAGTAACAACCTGTGTGTCACCTCCGAAACCTCTTCTAAAGCAGTATGAAAACCTGCTGAAGTCAGAAGCCCTTATAAGACACAAAGTGTGTAGAGAGATTCTTTGCTAAAACTAAATGCAAACCAGATTTAAAGCATCCAGATGCAGCTTACGAAACTGTATAATCAATTTCAGATCCCGTCAAAATATATGATTATTGTCAGAAATGCACCTGTTTTTTCTTACAATTTCACAATAAAGCTGTGAGTAGCTCTTATTACACCCGGATAAAGGAAGGGACTGAGAAAGTTCAACTCACCCAATGAATAAGGTTGAAGATATGGAGCTGAGATGCCAACCCAGAGCCCTCTGCCTCCAAAGATTCATGTTTTCATTAAGAGCTATTGTTTCTCTCTTACAGGCAAGTTATAAAAGAAGACTGGCAAAAAAATGGTAACAAAGTTAATGGTAACATAAATTATCATTGCCCATTTTACCTTTGCTCACACTTATTTTTCACTAGGTCCTTTAATTCTTTCTTCATAACCAGCATCTGAAAAAAATTAAGACTCAAAAAGGGAAAGTGCTCTGAGTCCGTGAACAAGTAACTGACAATTTTGTCACTCTGATTCCATCATTAAATCTCTCCTTACTTCAATATCCTCATTAGTAAAAATGAGATAAATTCTCTTTCCTCTTATTTCAGTGTCACGGAAGGAGCCAAGAAAGAAACTTAGCATTCTTGATTCTCTGTCTAAATGTTTTATTGACAAAACCGTATTCTATTTACATGCCCTAATAAAGGCTGGGACAGAAAAACAAAACAAAACAAAAAACTCAAGAAGGGCAGGCGGGGCATGGAAAAAAGCAACTCATTCTCTCCTTGTTCAAGAAAAGGGAACAATAACATCAATTCATTTGGAGAAAAACTTTGAAAATCCAAGAACTATGGCATTGACTGTTTAGCTCTGATTCGCACTCCAACTTGTCTGCCACTGGCAATTTAGCACAAAGATTGCACCATAAGACTTGAACTAGGGATAGAGGGGTGGGGCTCAGGATGGTGAGAGACCCACAAAACCCAAGATATTCAGTTATGCTCTTTATTTCTGGTTCATGGAAGGAAATTGGCTGAATGTGGTGATTACCCTGAGATTTGGCAAGCCTTCTGACAGCAGCTACATGAACCTATTCCTAATTCACCCTCCTGGGTAAGTCTGAAAACTTCTACTTCATTCTTTCTGTCCAAGAAGAACCAAGCTCATGTTGTGCCCATAGAAAAGTAACTTCAGCACATTTCACAAGTGGGTATAACTAAATAGTGGGGGTAATAATTCGTAATTTAAGAAATACAGTACCGAGATTCATAATAGGTACAGAGTATGTAATTTTTTTAAAACTCCCAATTTATTCACCTATAAAATGAGAATATTAATATTGATAGCACAAACGATGATGTGAATCTAGTGAAACTATATATATATGTACATTCATGCTTACATACACATACACTACATACACAGTAGAACCTCCATAGTTCCTGATAGCTGATCCCTGCAGTGATCAGCTTTTGAAGTTGACCTAATTTTCATAGACTGGACAAGCACCACTTGTATGTTTCAGTATAGTAGGCCTAGTTCCTTAGTTCCTTACGTTGACCAGTTTCTTACAGTCCCTTCGGTGGCCAATGTACACACACACATACACACACACACACACATTCTACTCTTTGCACAGAGAGTGACAAAAATATTTACACAACTATTAAAATCATAATATTCAATATCTACTGGTAACAAAAGATGAGTATAAGTCATGTTTGAGCACCTCTTGTAACTGCAGCATAAATGGGTGTTCCTCCTCTTTCTGACATAGTCCAATCCACTGCCTTATTCAGAGAATCTGCACTCTGGGAAGTTACCATTCAGAGTCCTAACTTTAATAGATCCCATAACAGAGGGAGCCAGAAACAACCACAGAATCCCATTTCTGACAATTTTCTGTTCTTGGTGTCTGTCATTCCTGCTCTCAAACATTTAAAAGAAGAAATGTAACTGAGATTGTCTCTTCCTGGGGGCATTTGATTCCCACTGTGAATTCAAAGAATGGTACGCTTGAGATTTGGCAAGCCTTCTGACAGCAGCTACATGAACATATTCCTAATTGTTGGTATTAGTCATTGGAATGATGAAAGCTTGCAGTTTTATATTTGGAGGACATGACAGTGTGAACCTTAAAGAGCCAGTCCTTGAAGATGGATCCTGAGTTGCTAACTGGGTCTAAGTTCAAATAGAGCCAAGCGACCATTTGCTGAGGAGAAACAACACTCTGAGTTCCCTGAAAACCTATGTCTTTGTTTAACTTTGCAATTTTCAGAGCAAACCTGAACCAATCAATCAGAGCTCATTGGATGAGGCAGAGCTCAGTTGTATCAACCAATTAAACTCAATGTGTCAACCAATCAGAACTAAGCAAGTTTGGCTCCTTGATTTGCATAAATGGATCTGATTGGGAACCTGGGCAGGCACTTCAGTTATAAAACACCCTCCCTTTGTTTCTGGAACTCACTTTTCGGTTTACACCTAAAGCTGTGTCATCTTGTTTTACCAACTGGTTGCTGGAATAAAGGCTCTGCCTTCCAAATTCCTTTTTACAGAACTTGTTCACAGCAGGAAGGAAAGGGTGAGGATGAGGGTGCTGGAGTGCCTGGAAGCCTTTTTCTTCACTCACATGATTTCCTTAAACTTACTATTTATTGCTTTTTTGTTATAATTAACACATTTTCTTGACTAAAACACATCAGTCCTCTTAACCACAGATGTAGACAGGCCCTGAGGGACCTTCCCTGTGCTCACTGCCCAAGACTCCACTGAAACTGCCCGACTTGGGGCCACTGGAGTGGCCTCGATATGGAGGTTACTTCTATTTTCATCTCACCTGATTTCTCAGTATTCTCACAATTTTGCACATTCCCTTTTTTTCTGAAACTCTCTCTTCTCTAATTTTCCATGATCCTCACTCTTTAGTTTTCTCATGCCTCTCCACCCATCCATTAAATATTACAGTTCTTCAAAGCCTGCGTCACAGGCCAGCGAGGTGGCTCATGCCTATAATCCTAGCACTCTGGGAGGCCAGGGCCATTGAATTCCCTGAGGTCAGGAGTTGGAGACCAGCCGTCTCTACAAAATAGCCGGACACTGTGGTGAGCACCTAAAGTCCCAGCTACTTGTAAGGCTGAGGCAAGAGACTCGCTTGAGACCAGGAGTTTGAGGTTTCTGTGAGCTGTGATGCCATGACACTCTACCAAGGGCAGCAAATTGAAATTGTCTACAAAAAAAAAAAAAAAAAAAAGCGGTACCATTGATCCTCTCTCTCTCTCTCTCTTTTTTTTTCTGTTCTTTCTCAGGTAATATTATCAGCATGTGCTTCTGTGACCACTTATATACAAATAGGTTGAAATATCTGCCCAGAGCTAAGATACCTCCTCTGGTCTCCAGGGGCATATAACCCACAGCATGCCTGCTGCACCTGTTTGGATGTCTTAGAGGCCACAACCCCAAAATATCCATTTGAACTCTCAACCTTCTTCAAGTCTTGCAGCTTAACTGTCACAAAGTTCCCACCACCTGCTGAAACAGCATTTTTGACTCCTTGATCTGATCATCTTCACCCTTCATGTCCTAAATGTAAACAAGCCATCCAGATTTTTTTTCTACCAAACGCCTCTTGGATTTTTCCTGTATTTCTACCTTGCATGTTACTTTGGATCGCCACAGTCAGCTGCTTTCTAACCAGTCTCCCTGTGGCCATTCCTGTCTCCCTCCAAGTCACTCTTCACAGTAAAATCACAGTGGTGTGTTAAAAGGCAAATATGATTTTGTCGTTCCTCACTTAAAACACTTGAATGGCACCCTGGGCTCTCGGATGAACAACCACATTCCTTAGCAGGACTCACAAGGCTGAGAGTTCTGTGCTCCTGTCCACCAGTCTGGTTTCATGTTCACTTGCCCCATTCTTGCCCACTTTTCTGTTTTTAAATGACACTGTGCTCAGTCCCAAGGCAGAGCCTATATGTGTATTCTCCCCTCTGTCTTCTAAACACTCAGCATATCCCCACACCCCAACACTCAGCATCTCCCCACAACTCAACACTCAGCATCTACCCACACCCCAACACTCAGCATCTCCCCACACCCCAACACTCAGCATCTCCCCACACCCCAACACTCAGCATCTCCCCCCCACCTTCCTAACACTCAGCATCTCCCCACACCCCAACACTCAGCATCTCCCCCATCCCAACACTCAGCATCTCCCCCCATCCCAACACTCAGCATCTCCCCACACCCCAACACTCAGCATCTCCCCTCCACCTTCCTAACACTCAGCATCTCCCCTCCACCTTCCTAACACTCAGCATCTCCCCACACCCCAACACTCAACATCTCCCCTCTGCCTTCCTGACACTCAGCATCTCCCTCCAGCCCCTCTCACGCACTCTGTTAGTTTCCTGGGGCTGCCATAATAAATTGTCACAAACTTGGTGGTTTTGCAAAAGGAGCTTTTTATCTCAAGTTCTGGAGGCCAGAAATCTGAAATCCAGATGATGACAGGGCCATGCCCCCTCTGAAGGCTCTGGAGGAGGATCTGTCTTACCTCTCCCAGCTTCTGATGGCTCCTTGGCACTCCTTGACTTGTAGCTGAGTAACTCCAACCTCTGCTTCCACCTCTACATGGCCTTTCTCGTCCTGTGTCTGTGTGTATCCTCCTGTCCTGATGTTTTCTATTTCTTTCCTTGGATTTAAGGCTCACTCTTTTAATCCAAGATGATCTCCAAATCCCTATCTTAATTACATCTGCAAAGACTGTTTTTTCCTCCACAAAATCACATACAGTTTAGAACTTAGCCCTTTTTTCTAAGATGGGTTTGGGAACTTAATTGTCAAGCCTCAGACAATGACAACTCTCCTGGCCATTTGAGAAAAAGAGTTCCAAAATTGCTTTGAAGGGTGGGAGAGGTACTGACATTGGTGCATAACTTCCTCCACGGTGACTGTAGTGATATTCAGTAGGTAGCACTTTTTCTCAGATGAGTTCACCTACTTAATTGCCTGACCTTGTATTTTGGGGGGCCGTAGTTGAACCAGTTCTAATTACTTAAGCCTGTTTATCCTTCAGATTTCAACCCAATGATTATGTCTTCAGAATAGCCCTTCCTTCCCGGAATAAGCACATACTTCTCTGTGGTCTGCCAGCCACATCCTACAGCAGCAAGGCCCAGCTTCCTCCTCCCTAATCCCACATGAGCACACAGCATGATGTGCACATGGAGGGAACACAGACACAAATTCACCAAGACACACGTGTATAGGCAGTTAAACTCAATCCCAATAGAATTCTGGGAAATTTGATCCCCCACACATCCTCACCTATACAACTCTAAAACTGGCATGATTGCCTCACCCAGGGGCAGGGGACATGTCTATAGGGGGGATATAGCTGTGCACAGATGTGAGTATGTCCCAGAAGGGCTGATCCTTACCTAGACTATTAAAAAGTTACCTGGATTCCAGGCAGTCCACAAACTGCTTCTGTTTCTACAATAACATTTCAATTCAAAGTTCATTTTTACTTGAGTAAGTGATACCTTTTTCTTTTTATTTTTTTTGAGACAGAGCCTCAAGCTGTCACCCTGGATAGAGTGCTGTTGCATCACAGCTCACAGCAACCTCCAATTCCTGACTCAAGTGAGTCTCCTGCCTCCACCTCCCAAGTAGCTGGGACTACAGACGCCCACCACAACGCTCAGCCATTTTTTGGTTGCAACTGTCATTGTTGTTTGGTGGGCCCGGGCTGGATTTGAACCCGCCGGCTCAGGTGTACATGGCTGGCACCTTAGCCTGTTAAGCCACAGGCGCCGAGCCAGTGATACCTTTTTCTAACATACACGAAGACATGGTGTCCTACTCTATTTATAAAGATGAAGAATTTCTTCTCATAGTTCTGGAGGCTAGGAAGCCGAAGATCAAGGTGCTAACATCTGGGGTGATCTTTCTTGTCTCTACCTCACATGGTAGAAAGTGGAAGGACAGGAGAGAGAACCCATTCTTTCCAGCTCTTTACATAGTAATATTAACCTTTTCCTGAGGGCTGAAACCCCATGACTTAAACACATTCCCAAAGGCCCCACCATCTCAACACTGGGGATTAAGAGTCCAAGACAAGAACTTTGGGAGGGGGGATACACTCAGCCCATAGTGCATGGTATAAACAAGCTGTCAATGACATTGCCCAAATACATCCACTTATCTCCATCACAATTGCTACAGCCTTGATCCAAGATGCCGTTGGCCCTTGTCTAAAATATTGCACCAGCTACTTGTTCCCATCTACTTTTCTGGGCTTGCCTCTTTGCAATCAACTCTTCTACATGTGACATTCAAAATCACCTTTCCTACTCCAAATCAGGTCACTTAAAACTCTTGTCATCCCTTTGCTTAAAGCACTTTTGTGACTTTCCACCAGACTTAGAATATTATCCAAGCTCTTCCCTGTGACCTGCTAGCTGTCATATTGTCTGAGCCCCCTGCTCATACCACTCCTCACCCCTGTGACTCCTTCCTGGGTGCAGTATCACCTTCTGTCTATTCCTTGAGCATAACACGTTCACTCCCATAGTAGGGCCTTTCCAGGGACTGCTGCCTTTGTCTGGAATACTGCTTCCCTGGTACCTTCTGTGTCTGGTTCCCTATTATATCTAAGCTAAAAAAGGTGCCGCCTATCTCAAAATAAATCCCCTCAAACCACTATTTCATCATCTTACTTTATTTTCTTCATATCAATTATTACTATCTGAATTTATCTTGCCTCATAATTTATTTTTTTATACGCTCCCAGGAAAACATACGCTGTGTGAGGCAGAGTTGGTTCACAATACATATTTAATGAATAAACAAATGTTTTCCTCCACTAACTCTGCAGTGCACGCTTCTTGTAGACTTAGTGAAACAGTGTGTCAGGATACAGAGAACTGAGCTCTAAAGATGTTCGTCCACCTCTTCTTTCAAAGGTTTTCTGTCTGGTTTTTCCCTGAAGTGAAAAGCTCTCCCTGAACACTCAAGTTGTCTGGCATCGTGGTCTTCTGTCCCCAACCCATTCTCCTACAGCCTTGTGGCCATTTTATTGTTGCTACCCTAAACTACATTTGCAAGGTCTGGTGCAGTGTGATAACCTACCCCTTCTTCTGTGGGAAAGGCTCTTCATGCTCTTTTTTGGAAAAAGTCATTTCATGGTCTACTTTGAGCCATAGTTACTTACCTCTCAACCCCGTCATTCACAACCAATCTACATATTTACTTCTTGCCTCTTTCCCAACACAGAGCAGACTGTCTAACTCATCTTTATATACCCACATGCACCAAAGGAATTAATATATAGTAGGTGTTCCTCTGTATGTACCAAGAAAACTGAATAAATACATGTCTCAAAAAGTTATTAAACTAGAGAGAGACAGAAAAGAAAACAAGTCCCTTCCCATAGGGGAAAAATAGCTCTCTTAGATGGAATAAGATTTAATGAGTCAAAATATATAAAACCCAGTTAGACATAAAAAGTCTTTCACAAGATCAAAATCTTTTCCCAAAAGATGTAATGAATGTTTCCATATTTGAGTCACTTCAAACTATACCGAGCAATCTAAAATATGTAATTATAAAGCCCTGCAAAAATAAAACTCTGTGTTCCAAGGAAAGCTGCCAAGTGTCTGATTTGAATCCAAGATGGACCAGCACTCGTGGCATGTTGATCTCCTTAAACCTCAGTGTCCACATCTGATAACATTTACCTGTCTCCCAAGGCCGTCAGGAAGCTAATGAGCTCGTGTCTGCGGTGCACGTGAAGACCTTGACATGAAAGATGTTACAGCAGGCCAAGACATTCATTCTGGCATTTGTTTCAACTGAAAATTCCTTCAATTATTATAGCAAAAAAATTCCAGAAATGTCTCACCAGGTTTTGGTCCTTCATAAATTTTAAAATCTAAAGATCTTTTAGCTTTAAAATATAAACCTAATTGTAGATAAAGGTTATAGAAAATTCTGCAGCACTGTAGAAGGCCAAGGGGCGAGATAATGGCCAGCCTTGCACATGGACGTGCCCTGTCTCTCGCGGCTGTGAAACGAGGGTCACCTGTCGATTCTCTGCGAAGGTTTGCAGGCCAAGGGAGCAGGGTTACATCCCAGTATCACAGTCACCAGCTATCTCCCAGAACCCAGGAAAGACACTTCAAGAAGCATTCAGTCTGATATCCCAAAGCAAATGAACTCTATTCACTCTCATTTATATTCTCCACTCCATTTGACTGATGGGAACCCATCTTATCTCTAAAAGAATATTATCAAGGAAGTTTTTCCAAGTCTTCTTCGACTTCAAACTGGGGGGAAATGCTGTCACTCGATCTTCTCCTTCTGAGCCTATTACTATGGAAAGAAAAAGCCCATAAATCATGAACACATATGTATAGTGAGACCATAGCTTTGTTACGTTGAAGGTTACAAAGAACTTTTAAAAATTAAAATTCTTTAAATTTCTTTCTTTAAAATTCTTTAAATTTAAATTCTTTAAATTTAAAATTCTTTTTAAAAATTAACTTTGCTTCCTACTTATAGTCTATTTTAAAAAGGTATAAAAATATCGTTTTTAAATTGTTTTCCAACAAATCTATCTATATATATATTTTTATAAAACAGTATGCTTTCAAAAAATTTCTGTTATTGATAAAAGGCAATCAGATAAAGGACAGAGCCAGGATAATATTGGAGAATGCAAAGATTTAGCTTCTATGTTCCACACCCCAATCATGTGATGTGGGTTAGGTTATAACATCCCTCACTTTCTCATTTGTTAAAGGAGAGGGTATATTTGATCAACTAATTTCATAGGATTGTTATGAAGATTAAATAAGATAATGCATTTGAAAACATCAAAAAGGGGGGTGGCGCCTGTGGCTCAAAGGAGTAGGGTGCCATCCCCATATACCTGGAGATGGCAGGTTCAAACCCAGCCCTGGCCAAAAACTGCAAAAAAAAAGGAAAAAAAGAAAAGAAAAAAAAGGAAAACATCAGAAGTGTATTAACATAAAAATTTTAGATAAAACATTACAGGTATCATTAATGTGACTAAAATTTAGAGCGTATTGTCTAATAATTATTCACTCTTAGTATATTGGTCAGAAAAATTTTATCCAATTTCTGTCTTTCATAAGGAAGGGGTTATTTAATTATAATTATAATGTATTAATTTTTGTATTGTTCAATATTTTAGTTTGATCTTATTTTTATCCCCAAACTTGACATTACCATAGTTTCACTCAGTCAGCATTGGTTTAGGTTAACCTAAAGTTAACTAAATAATTTGATCAAAATTCCATTTTATGTCTTAGACCTTCCATCAGAAATCATTTTTTCTTCTGCCTCATATGTTTGCTGTAGAGTTGTGATTCTGCAGCTGAAGTGTCACTGCCCCCATGGACAGCTTGATAAACACGCCTTGCTGAGCCTCTCCCATTTCTGGTCCATGAGTCTGGGTGGGGCTCTGAATTTGCATTACTACCTGTTCCCATGTGGCGCTGATGCTGCTGGAAATCAAGAGAAGACCTCTTGAGAGGGAGAGTATTGGTGAAAAATGCTCTCACACCTATAATCTTAGCACTCTGGGAGGCTGAGGCAGAAGAATCACTTGAGCTCAGGAGTTTGAGACCAGCCTGAGCAAGAGCAAGACCCCACCTCTAATGAAAATAGAAAGAAACTAGCCAGGCATCGTGGCAGGTTCGGGTAGTCCCAGCTATTTAGGAGGCTGAGGTAAGAGGATCTCTTGACGCACGAGTTTGAGGTTGCTGTGAGCTGTGATGATGCCACCACACTCTACTTACAGCAACAAAGTGAAACTCTGTCTCAAAAAACAAAAATTCCCAATTTTTGTTTGCATGAATAATGATTTACTTTGTCCTTCTTCTTGAAGGATAGTTTGAACAAATGCACAAATCTAGGTTGACAGGGCTTTTTTTTTCTTTCCCTCTCTGTCATAAAAGAAAATATTACACCACATCCATTTGTACTGTAGAGAAGTCTAACATCAATTTAATTGGCTTTTTCTGTGTGTATTTTTATTTACCTTTTCTCCTCTTTGGGCCATTTTTTGATATTTCTTTTCTTTGATCAACTGCAATTTTCTGAGGTAAAGATTTCTCTTCTCTCTCTCCCTCCACCCCACTTTCTTCCTCTCTTCCTGTGGTACAGACAGTTTCCTGGATCGGCACCTTCATGTTGTTCATTAGGCTGAAAATTCTCTGCCATATCTTTTCAAAGATTGCTTCAACTCTATTCTTTCTGTTCTGATTCCCTCTTACTCAAAGAGATATGTTCCGTTCTTTTGTCTCTCTGAGCCATGTTTTTAAAATGATTCTTCTAGTCTCCTGCTCCTCTAAGTCTGGGTCTCACCTGAGAGATCATTAGAAATGGCAAGTTCTGGACTTCACCCTAGACTCACAAAATCAGAATCTGCATTTCCACAAGCTTCACGGGTGACTGCCATATACAATCAAGGTTGATCTTGATGAGCTGAATGGCTCCAATTCACCAATTATCTCTCTTCAGGTGTGTCCAACCTGCTATTAACTCATTTATTAACATTATCATTGCAGTGATTATTATTTATTTTTATTTTTTGAGACAGAGTCTCACTATGTCATCCTTGGTAGAGTGCCATGGCGTCACAGCTCACAGAAATCTCAAACTCTTGGGCTTAAGCAATTCTCTTGCCTCAGCCTCCCAAATAGCTAGGACTACAGGAGCCTGCTACAATGCCCGGCTGTTTTCTGTTGCAGTTGTCATGGTTGTTTAGCTAGCCTGGGCTGACCTGGGCTGGGTCTGCCAGCCCTAGTGTATGTGGCTGGAGCCATAACCACTGAGCTAGGGGTGCCTCCTGCAGTGATTTTTTTTTTTAATTTTTGAATTTCTGTTGGTTCTTTTTCAAATGTTCCTGATCATATGTATTGACTCTTTTCCCTTTGTTCCATTTTTTACTCCATTTTTCAGTTTCTACACCATTTTGAAATTCTGTATTCTCTGTGCAGTTATTCCAGTAACTAAAGTCATGGGGCTTACCGTGGCTCAGTTTTTGTGTTTTCAACAGTCTTGGATTGTGAATTGATATTTGACTGATGGATCCGTGGGAATGGAGGAGGAAAGCTTGTTCTTCCTGTGTGAATTTTCATCGTGTCAAATGCTTCCCAGCATGACCAGCTGGGCTCCTCTTGAAATTTCTCTGTTTGGGCACCAGGGAACAGGTAGTCTGTAAACTACCCAAAGTGTCAGAAGAGGAGCTAGGCAAGGTAGGCATCACAGAACAGAATAGACTTCTCAAATATGGTACTCAGTATTTAAGAGACATGGGCAAAATGGATATTTTTACAATACAAGAAATGGTGCAAATATCGTCAATCTGCAGATGTGCTAGCAAGCGATTCCCTCCTCTGCTACCAGCTGATAGTTTTATTCCTAGAAATCCTTGAGTTTTTGAAAGTTGTGTTAGAAATACTGTTATGTCCATGATGATAAAAAGATTTTAGATCCTAAACAGTTTGGAAAAAAAATTGCAAAAGTATATTGTATTTCCTGTAGAAAATTTAATAAATCTCCCCAAAACCAATTACTTTGTTGTCTTGAGATTTTTATACCAAAAAAAGAGGATTCTTTCATCTCCAAACTTACGTGAGGAGTTCATAGGTGATGATGCAGGGACTGACAAGCGTCTCTGTCATTTTCCTTTGTCAGGAGGCAAACTTTTCTCACCAATCCCTCAATGAGATGTGGCCTTCTGAGTTCCCTGGCTTTGTGCGAATGTGTCATTTCTAAGTCCCTACCTTGCAAGGGCCCCAAACTTCCATCTCCTGCCCTCATCGGCTGGCAATGCCAACAACCATGAGCCCCTCACACGTTCAAGGCAGGAGTAGCTTCGCTTCCATTCTGGTTTCCAGCTTGTTCCCGTTTTTGTCCTGACATTCATCTTCCTTTCTTCTGAGCTCAGCTTTCTTGGAGGAGGAAAAAAGAGAGAGAGAGAGATGGAGAGAGAAAGAAAGGAAAGAAGGAGAATGAGGGAGAAAGATAAGAAAAGGGAGTGGGGAGGGCATGGAGAAGAAAAAGAGAAGCAAGGGGAAGAAGAGAGGGCTGTTCAGCCAATGTGAGTAATTTCAAAACCAGCGGAATTTTCACTCTTTATATAGCCCCAAACTCTGCAGGCAGCCTGTAGGATGGAGAGTTCACTTCTCTTGTTAGACTACGTGCTCTTTCACCTTTGGGTGTTTGCTCACATCTGCTTGGAACTGTCTCCCCTTCTTAAATTTCCCCCGCCTCTCTTTTACCTGGTTTATGAGTGCTGTCAGGTATAAATAAGAAAAGACTGAAACAGCAGTGGTTTTATGAACAAAAGTATTTCATTAGCTCACCTGGCAGGCTTGTTATCTGGAGACCATGTCAGGGCGCGTGGTCCTCCCTGGAAGCTGGGCAGCTAGAGCAGTTCCTGGTACAAGATGTCACACCGGTGTCCCAAGTAAGAAGGGCAGGCGGAGTGGACACTTACACCTCCTCTGTTTTAGTGGCCCCATCAGCAGATTTTTCTCTCTATCTTTTCAATCAGAACCTTCTCACCATTGCATCCCTGACTTTAGGAAAATCAGACGTGGCCTAGAGAGCGTGGTCACACCACCGAGAATGCACAGCCTTCCATGTGGTATCCCCAGCCACCATTTAAGCTAAAAAAAAAAAAAAAAAGAATCATGTAGAAAGACATATTGTCAGTATATTGTCAACTAAGGAACAGTGTCTTCCTCACCGAGAAAGCTAGTTGAGTTGTTTGCTAATATTCCTATGGAAAAATGTGTCAGGCCTCCTGCTATACCCTCCCCAGAGCCCTGAATTAGGCTCCTGTGACCCACATATGGGTTCTTATCTTCCCCCTGTTGTAACATTCTTCAAACTTTCCATTATTTGTGTGTCGTCTGCCTTCCCTGCTATATGGTAAACTCTGTGAGGGAAAGGGTCACGGCTGTTTATGTTCTATACTTAATACATATAGTAAATACTAAACATATAGTTGTTGAAAAATGGGAATAACCACAATAAAAGAAAAATACAATAGGTCTCTACCCATGCTTTTATTCCTGAACTCTCCTCTGCTAATCAGACCCAAATGCACAATAGTCTACGAGTCTTCTCCATTCAGGCATCTTAATATAGTCTTGAAATAAAACTCTTACAGGGGAGTAACGTTTTTACGATGAGGTTAGCCTCTAAAGTAAGCACAGAAGCCACAAACAAATATAGTCACAAGAAGCTTCGGGAACGTGTGAAGCCCAGCGATATCCAGAGACTCTGTTTCTCAAGTAGGAGCAGCGTGACACCAAGGGCTACTGTGACACCCTTTGCAAAGCAGGTATCATCGACAAAACTCATTTACCAAATATATGAAGTTACTGCTTTGGATGTGGTCAGGGCAGCAGAGCAAATCAAAAAAATAATATTCATAATCTCATTGTCCCAAAGGAAGCATTCTAAATTCCTCATGCCTTCTAATTATGCCTGTCTAGAAAAAGCCATCACCAGATCTAAAACACTGATTTAAATCCTAATTACGTAGTTACTAAGCCAAACAACACAGCATCGCTATTGCTTGGGATCTTTCTGTTTTTTGTTTTAAATTTGGACAGCAATATATTCCCCACGAAACAATTAGAAATGCAGGCCACTACAGTGAAACTGCTTCTCCCCAAACCAACACCCAGAGACGAGCCATCAATTTTGGAGACTTGCATTTAACTGTGAATGTTGCCTTCTATGACCGGAAATTATGGTGGGATTCTCTAAAGTGGTCCCTTAGCAAGAGGGTACTTCCTCTGTGAGACACTCTGTCATTCCTAACTACTCACGACTGTCTTGAAAGGCTTAGACCAGATTTATAGCATTTTACTGGTTATGGCTTAGGGAGGATTGCAGATACTGGCAATACGTTTTAGAACTGCTTTCAATGGGAACATCTGAAAGAGTACACAGAAATTATTCAAAATGGCTAATTTTACTTGGTTTCCTTCTACCGAAGATTCATGGGATTGTTTTATTTAAGGGATTTATGCACCAGCACTCTTCCAGGCATCAGGACTAAAGAAATTTAAAATAAACACCGGGTGTATTACTCTGCAGTGGGAAAGAAGGAAAATAACCCCATAGATTATAAGGGTACAGGGCTATCCAAGGAAATGCGCGTGTGAGGACGCGGCAGTGAAAGGGAGGAACAACTAGTGCGCCCCACTCGCTTTAAGACGTTTCCTTCCTAGGACGTCTGTTCAGATTCACAGCTAAGAGGTGAAGGTCCACTTTCACGTCCACCACGCAAAGATGCCGTGGTTGCACACTGCACAAGGGAGTCACTCTCATCCTGGACATGGGGTGACACTGACGGGGATGGGGACGGGCCCAACGTATTCAGGTGTGCCCCGAGCCCTTTCTTCCCTGTTGCTTGAGAAGCCTAATCTCCCTCATCAGGTCAGAGTCACAGCCTGAGCCGGTTTTCCCCTGGGGAAAGCTAACCCCGCTCAGCCCCTCCATCCAGTGTCTTCCTGATGCTCTCGGCTGTAAAGAGCACCAGAGCACGACCGCACGGGCAGATAGGGACACCTGCGGGTCCCGCTTACAGTATCGTGTGCTAGGGCTCAGGAAAGGTCCCCCTGCGCAGCTATTTGGATTATTCCAGCATTTTTTTATCCTTAATCTTATCAGCCAGGCAACTTCTTACCATTCTCCAAGAGGTACTAGCAACCATCCTCCCCTTTGACTCTGACACACCCTCAAAACAAAAGAAACCAACTGAAAAACCTGAATGATAACTTTCCCTCGTTCTCTGTCTGTGCTCGGTGAACGAAGACAATGGCATGGTGGCAAAGAATCCCAGCAACTAGCCAGCAAGGCCTTTGTGCTGCACACGTGTAAAACTCCTTTGATCTGCAGCTGCAGCTGCTATTTCCAGAGCCTGGCACCGAACTAAGAAATTCCTGATCTGCCCAGATCTCTCACTCTGGGGAAGCCATGTCCGTGCTGATTGCAGCCTGCGAGGCCAGCTCAGCAGCTTCTGCGGCTTCCCGGCTGCCCACAACCCAGTTTGAAGCTGGGCGGCCCAGGCCTCTCCGGTGTCCATCTTTCTTCCCACTTTGCTTCTTTGCTGCCATTCACGGCAAAGCTCTTTCTCACTCTTTCTTGCTCTTTATTCCTCTAAGGGTGAGTTCAACAAGCACAGGTAAAAATGGGAGTTTTGTTTTACGAGCACCTTTCTGGAGGATACGATTTCTGTCTCCTAAGCGACCTCTCTTGACTCAAGAACATTCTTAAAACACCAACAGAGGAAACAACAAGGTACAATTTTATTAATCCCCTAAAAATCACACAATAAAAGGTGGGAAACAGATGACCGTTTGTCACCCGAAGCAAGAATAATTTTAATGGCTCAGATGATTCCCTCATCTTGGGGTCCTGGCCGGATCCTTAAGGATTAGAAATGCCAAAGCCGTATAAATTACACAGCACTGGGGCCTGAGAGAAAGGCCGATCATAATGTCCACGACCTGGATTTGGAAGACCCGAAAGCCCCCTGCTTCTCTGATTTCCAGGTGGCTGCTGCTGCATGAGCCCTCCTGCAAGAGCAAACGATTTGAAAAACTATCCCTTTAAGATGCAATTGATTTAGCCATAACCGAATCCTGGAGGAAACATTCTGCTCTTTGCCAGGAAGGCCGTTGTGCACGATGGGCGTATGTTCTTTCACACAGCGATATTTGATAGCACCCAGCATTGGCTGGAAAATGTAATTTGCTCAGTGAAGCACGCTTATCCTTGCCCGCGTTACTCACCGCACCCTTTACAAATGCCCGAGCCCCTTGCCACTCAGTATCCGTCAGGGTTTATCTCATGCCCATAGCAAACTTTTATCAGATCGGTGATTATTTTTATTGTAAAGAAAACACACAGACCAAGCAGTCAGATTGGTTCAATTATCGAAATTATGTCTTCCCCCTAGGTAATTGCTAACTGAGTGGCTATGAGGATTGCAAGGCTCATTGAGACGTTACTGGCCGCCAATGATGCATTACTGTTTTCTTCCATGAACCTTTTCTCCTGGTATTTCTACTAAGGGAAAAGGTGAATCTCCATCAGCCAGGTTTCAACTGAAAGGACATTTGTGCTCCTCAGTGTTATCACTTCTAGTGAGTCTGGTTTTCATCAAGAGCTTCAAAATGAACAGCCTTGGGGTTTTCTATAAACACTAAAATGCACTAACAAGGAAAATGTGTTGGTCTTAGAGTGGGCGAGAGATAGAAGCACGTTTCCATTTCTGTCATCTACTGCTGTTCCTTCAATTATTGCTCCTACCTCAAGTTCAAGTTGGTAGGTTTGTGCCCTGGAGGCAAAAGGAATGGCTATTCTTATCTCCACAGGAGAGAAGTGAAGTTTGGTTCCTTCAAATAGATAAAAACAGCAAATGATTATGATTTCTTCAGACTCAAATTTAATCTTGCCTATACATCTAAGTATATGATGAACACAATTCTTTACTGCTCAGCCAGAGCTTTGTGTGGACAAAGCCCTTGAAAATTGTGAATAATACACAGAACTAACAGTCTGTGAGGGGCATCTGTTTTTGAAAAGGAGAGAGATAAAAATAAGACACAATAAATTGCCTCCATATAAGCCTCAAAAATTAAGTTCATGAGCATAGTCAATTGTCATTATCTTTCATTAGAGAATACATTTGTCCCTCAGTATGCATGGGGGATTGGTTCCAAGACCCGGTCTCAGATACCAAAGCCTAAGCATGCTCAGCTCCTTGCTCTAAAATGGTGTAGTGTTTGCATACAACTTACCCACATCTGTTTGTATATTTTGAATCATCTCGCAATTACTTATAATAACTAACACCATGTAAACGCTGTCTAAATAGTTGTTGGGCTATATTGTGTAGGAAATAATGACACAAGAAAGGCCTGTAACATGTTCACTACAGACACTCATTTATTTATTCCATCCATGTTTGGTTGAACCAAAGATGTGCAGCCAATGGCTATGGAGGGCCAACTGTATTGATGGAAACAATTCTGAGTGGTCCTTGAGTAGCCATCTGAGTGTTTTTTGGGGAGGCAATGTGGTCTACAAAGACCCATTCTAAATCCTGGATGCAAACTCTATTTTAAGTGGAATTTGGTAATGTGCCTAAGTCCTTCCCTCGGCTCTCCTTGGCAATTCCCTCTACCCCCATGACAGTGTCTTCAACTATTAAAACAAACCAAAAAAAACTGAGGCCAAGTGTTGTGGTTCACGCTTGTAATCCTAGCTCTCTGGGAGGCTGAGGAGGGTGGATTGCCTGAGCTCAGGAGTTCAAGACCAGCCTGACTAAGAGCAAGACCCCATCTCGTCTAAAAATAGAAAAAGCTAGCCAAGCGTTGTGGCAGTGGTCTATAGTCCCATCTACTTGGGAGGCTGAGGCAAGAGGATCCCTCGAGCCCAAGAGTTTGAGATTGCTGTGAGCTATGATGCCATGGCAGTCTACCCAGAGTGACCAAGTGAGACTCTGTCTCAAAAAAAAACCCCAAAAACGTGGTGCATGCATTTGTTAGGGCTGCTATAAGAAAGTGCCATGAACTAGAGTGGTTTAATTAGCACAAGTCTGGCTCATATTCTGGAAGGTAGAAGTCTGAAGTCAAGGCAGTGCCTCCTTTTGTGGGCTGTGACGGAAGGACCTCTTCCAGGTTTTTCTTCTTGGTTATGAGGTCTTCGTGTGCCTCTTCACATTATCTTCCCTCCATAGACATCTGTCTTTCCAAATGTCCTCTTTTTATAAGGACACAAGTCCTCCTGGAACAGGGCTCACCCTAAGGCCCTCATTGTAACCAATTACACCTCTCTTGACCTTATTTCCAAATAAGGTAGAATTCTGAGGTCTGGGGATTTAGACTTCCATATATGGATTTGGGGGGCAATAAAATCAACCCTTAACACTTGATTGGTAAAAATGTCTATGTTCTCACTCAGCTCCAAAATTATGAGTATTTCTCTTAAAAACTCAGAAAAAGAAAACCCAAGGTTTTTGTCTTTGTTAAGCCAATAATGAGGTGTGGTTTGGCCAGATTCTATTAACTACTTGAGATCATGAAATTATTCAGCTCTGTGCCATTGTCTTTAAAGACAGATAAAATAGCTGGCACATTCTCTCTCCAGCCTGTGCTAGTGCTACACAGGAGTTGTTGTTACATGGGGCTGTGTCCCTGGCGTCTTCCTGACACCCACAGCCAATAGTCAGAACACACCACTGCTGCTCTGAGAGACCCGAGACACTTCATCGTATTTATTTCTGTTTTACTACCTTAAATCGCTTTCCTGGGCGATGTTTTTAAGTGTGTGCTTCTTTTTTTCTTGAAATTGGAAACTAATGCATGCTTGTAAAGCACACAATAGATAGTCCAATGCTATTTGGTAATGACATTAAACTTTATATTGTACCTTTATTGCATAACTCAGGCCTTCAGTATAGTAGAGCCTTTCTAATATGCATGAATTACACTGGCATGTGTGCAGTATTACAACTGATGAATACAAATAAGTACTAGGTGGTCTCCATCACTGACTTGGTGAGACAGGGTGGGGTGAGGTGATTCGCTGCTCTCTGAGCACAGACACTGGTCAGAGGAAGCTCGTAATGATCTGAGAACTGACTTGGGTTCATTTCACTTCAAATCAAAAATGTGTCTGTCCTAGATGTGGCGAAGCATCTTATTTTAAGAGCTATTTTTGTTGTACGTAAAAGGATTTATTCTTTAAAAAGTGGAATATTGTAATATACCTAAGTCCCTCAACAAGAAAAATAAGGCTTCTTTATATAGGCTGAGAGAATCTTCCACATATTCATTTTGTTGAAAAGAAGCAAAGAAGATTTAAGTATGGAAACCCTATACACAGCCATATTTTGAATGTTCACTTTTCTTTAACTTTGGGAAATAGCTTTTGCTCAAATAGAAAAGTTACAATGACCCAACAAGAACTGGATATTCATCTTATGGGTTTTTGAATGAAAAAGGAATTACCGAGATATTTTATTACATCCATGGGTCCTGGATTCATTCTTAACTTGAATTCTTTGATTGTTTTCTCTGGAAGCACAAGACCCTAGTGCTTTCCTCAGCACAATTCTGATAGACGAGTACTGGTCCTTCCTGGGGAAAATGCAAATTGTCCTCAGTGACTCCTAGTCTGAGGATAACTATTATGTGTCACACCTTCACAGTGTCTGAGCAAGAAGCAATTGACAATCACGACAGATTAGGGGATAACTTTTAAATCTATATGTATTTCTGTTTTTGAGTAGAGCCCAGTAGATTGATAAATAAACTCTATAGTGGTGAAAAGAGTTAAAGTAAGGGAGGGACATGATTTTATTACTTTCACTCCTAAATAAGGTAGTATAATTGTGTGAATGTTGCATGCAGGACCTCCTTTAAAAGAGTATATATGTGTATTCAAACTTAACACACTTAGTGCTATAGTCAGTGAATGCTAAAGATGGCTGGGTTAAACATGGAAAGAAAATAAGTGATATATCAATATGTAATATAGTCATTTATGAAATCAGGTCAATTTTTTTTTTAATGAGCTTACCTAAAACTCCAGAAAGATGATCTTGTAGGTATGCATCAAAAAATAAAATATCATGATGAAAAACTTACATGATTTCATTATTCCATTATTTCATAATTTAATAAGTGCCATTTGCATATAGAAGCACGAAATTGATACTTAAAAGACTTTAGCAATTACCTAATACTTTTTGTTATTTTATAGGTAATTGTTGGTAAGTATACCGAAGTCGCTCAGTAAAGTGAATTATGAACTGCTTCCAATATGTAAGATAATAAATCTTTAAATAATAATAAATTAATAAAAGAAATGGATTTTAGATAGTTTCACTTTCAAGTCAACCATCTTATTATTTAAGTAAGCCTCCTATTTAAAAAAAATTAAGAAATAAAAATCAGAATAATGGTTCCCTTAGCACAGGAGAAAGGTCGGAAGAGAGAAGTTATCTAATATTAGACATTAACTTTGCCTGTTTCTGTGTTTTGTATTAATGTATTGATATGATATGACCCTTTTTCTGGGTTCTTTCATTTCATATTATATTTATATGATTTTTTTATATTGTTGCATTTAGCAATATTTTATTCAGACTTTATATAGTATTATACTGTGGGATTTTTCTGTTTATTTTTCTGTTCTGCAGTTGATAGAATTGGATTGTTTCCTAATTGTGACTATCAAAAAGGATGCCAAAAAATAAAAATACAAATTATTGTACGTGTATTTTTGCCCATAAGTAGATATTTCTGTTATGTATATGTATAGAGTTGAAAGTGCTGATTTGTGGAGGATTTATGCATTCCATTTTACTAGAAAATACCCATTTTTCACTATTAATGTATAAGAGCCTTACTTGTTCTGAGTTTTCACCAGACTTAAGGAATGCAGCTAAAGTCATGTATACAGGCAAGTTTATGGTCTTATATGCATTAATTACAAAAGAGATAGGTAGAAAATTAATAGTCTAAGCATTTATTTTAAGGAGTGAGGAAATTAAAGTGTTTGTCAAATCCAGTGAAAGTTGTGAAAGAGAAAAAAAAAAACAGTGCAGGACATCAACATAGTAAAAAGTTTGCAAGGCCAATCAAGAAAAAAAGAGAGAGGGCCTCAGTACCAGAAATGAAAAAGGGGTCCTCTCAACAGACCTTACATCCATTCAAAATATAACAAGAAGATATTATAAATAACTTTACAATAATACATTGAAATGTCAATGTAATGTAACAATACTTAGAAACCCACAACTTACCAAGCTGAATGCAAAAAAAAAAAAAAAAATAGAAAATTTAATGATCTTGTATCTATTATCTCTTTGTTACTGAAACCCACCATTTGAAAAGAGAATGTCAAACATTCTACAGCTAGGTCATGGGTCAAAAGCGCAAGGTTCCTTTCAAGTGCTGTCCAATACCCATGTAAAAGGTAGAATTGGTAGGTAATACAGAGCTGTGTAAGTTCAGGAGTTAGAATGTTGAGGCAATCATTTGGGTCACACTAGACAATTATTTTAACCTTTTTGACTTTCAGTTTTTAACTGATACATAAAAATTCTTAGGACCTATACATAATTAATAAAAAACGAAAATGTTAGCTGTTGTTTCTGTTGTTACTTAAAAACAATAATCCTTTCCTATGGGTCAGCTTTGGGTAAAGTTATGCTTCCTGTAGCCCCATCAGTGTCAGTGTTTCTGGACTGTGATGTGTCAAGAAGAATGTGAAGGTTCTGTCTGGACAATGAAGTTCATTTGACATGGGCTACTGCAGCTTTGTTCTCTGTCAAATTCATTTCCATCTCTGACAATTACAATTGCAGTTCAATTAAATAAATGATTTTCTGTGCCTCTACAATAAAATGATGAGGCAGCACATTGTAGTGAAAAAGACAGAGTTGCTGGTGGTTGGTAATCAAATTTATACTCAAAGGCAAGTCCTCTGTGTCCTAGTCGACTGACATCTTAGATAAGTTGTTTGTACTTTGAACCTCAGATTTCTCATAATGTGAGTAAGAATAATACGACCTACTTCACAAGATCACGCAGTGGCATAAAAAGAGTTCTGATATTTGTAATCACTCTGTTACTTTAGGATCTATTTTTCTTTGCCTGGAAAGAAAAAAGAAAATTTATAATACTATCGTTTAATTTTTTCCTTAAGATTACACAGATTGGAACATTCCTTACGTCTTTTAGAAACATCAAACTGCTAATCTCTCAAAATAAATAGGGAATAAGAAGTTTTTCTTACTTCTATTTATTTTGTTTGTTTTTCAACACTAAAGTGTTTTGTTTATTCCTACTAGATTAAACTTCGTGAGAGAATGCAATGTGTCTTTTTATTTGGGTTTTGGTTTGGGACTTTTTGTCTTATTTTTGTTTTTTATTTGTTTCCAGTAACTTTTTCAATTAAACTCTCCGTGGACCAAATTGAATTAATTCAAAGATTTGAGATATTATGAACATTTTTCATAAGAATTTCTACCACCTGGCAAATTATTATATGTTACATTTTAGAATTCCAGGACCTTCAAAAACCAACTTTGTTAGTAAATATTATCTTTTCTAAATATACATTAAATAAATATAAGTCCCTGAAATAGCGTTTTCACCTGTATTATTCACATAAAAGATAATAGGTAGTATTTTATGATTTTTAAGATTTCTTCTTGATCTAAAATCCTCTACCTTCTCCAGTAAATTTTGAATTTCTAAGTTGATGTCTTAAAAGTTATGCTTTGATTTCACTATGGTTACTGAGGTCTCTATAACAATATTAGGCAAATGCTGGGTCATATGTCACTGTATCCAGATTCTTTCATAAATTGGGATGTGGGACAATGGTTTAAAAACTCTCTCTGTTACCTTTGTACTCTCCTTTTGTTTGATTTTGGAAGGATCTTACTCCTCTCAGCAAATGTACTACATTTGCTTTAGTCAAGGTAGCATAAGAGAAATGATTAATTAAGAATGAGAAAAACATTGTAAATATAAGCTTTGTCCATATAAATTCACAGGTCAAATATTTTGTGCTATTCTCTTGACCTTTAAAAATTACTACATGTATAGGCAAAGTGTTTTTTTTTTTTTTTAAATCATATCGATGACATAGATGTAATGAAGTCTGTGATCTTTGGTAGGAATTGTTAGAACGCTCAAAGGAGGATTCTAATTTAGGGGAGAAAACCTAAAAAATATAAATCCAAATTATGATGTTTCATTAACCAACAAGTAATTTTAATGTGGTAAGGACCTTTACATTTTATAAAGGCTTTTAAATTTACATATAATTGCAATGAAAACATACGTATGTTAACTTTTCAATTATGAATGATACGTATCAAAATCATAGCATCAGAATAATGTATATGTGTGTTCTCTTTACAAACATTGGCAACTCAGTGTTCCTAAAGGGATATTGTCAGAGCCAATCTCTATAGTGCTAAACCAAAGTTTTGTATTAGTTTCCAAATGATGACTTTATTTATTATTTTTCTTTATCAAGAACAATCTCTGAGAATTACAATACTATTGTTAAGACACATGATGACTGGCCACAACTTTCCTTTGAGATAGTCATAATTCTATTTCATGATGTTCTTAACACAATCTTGGCAGCAGGAAAGTCTTCCAGGTGCAGAGAGCAGATGGCTTTCAGCTCCTGGGTTGGGGGTGGGGCTCAGTTCTCAGCATGTTCTTGCCCTTCCCTAGGAGCAAAGCACCAGGTGCTTCATAGGCTTCATTTGCATTCCTCGCACACCTCATGCTCTTTTGCTTCGAAACTTGCACAAAACTATTCCTTACTCACTTTGAACTGATAATGCTATTTATTCTTCTTCAGATTAATAATGCGACCCTAAGAAAAGTTAGTGGGCAAAAGGGACTGAAAGGGAATAATATTTCTCAATAGATAGTACCAGCTGGAACGGAAGTGGAGAACTTTCCACCACTTTGCCCCATAGTTGACAGACTTATGGGAGAACTTTTACAGGGAAAAATATTAGATTAAAACAAAAAAGCTCAACTATTTCCCGTGACTCTTCTCAGTTCTACCACTATATACTAAGTTCATACAAAGTAATAAAATCACCACTAGATAAATGGCAAAAATATATATGTTCATCCTATAAGCAGAGATATAGATTGTTAGCAAACTTGAGAAAAATAATAACCTTACCTTGTCAAAGATAAAAGAATGAAAATAATGTATCACTGTTCACTAAATTATCACATCTTAAAAAGTAATTATGCTCACTCCTGTTATATTCTCATGCACTGTTAATAGCAGCTGTAAGTTAACACAACTACTTTAGAAAATAGATAATACATTTTAAAATTTTAGGTCATATTTCTAGCCATTTTTTCCAAAATATCAAATTTGTTAGGATGTATCATTTTTAAAAAATATACAGAAGAAAGGATATTGTGCATCAAGATGTTCAGTGCAATGATATTGGCATTAAATTAGAAAAATAAAAGTCTATATATATCCAATGAGAAAATAGCTAAAGCCATTGCAGACCACCAACTTGATAGAATATAAGAATACTGAATATGTTGGCATAATATAGCAACACAGAAGTATATTTATTAAACAATGTTACAAAACATAAATTAGGTCTTTATTATGATTACATCAGTGTAAAATTATTAAATAAAACATGGGTAGAGAGTAAAGCAATTTGGGTATTAGGGAAACGTGATTATGGGTACTTTTTTCTTTCCATTATTTTTATTATAATATTACTTAGTATTTTAAAATTCCTAACACTAATATCCTTCTCCCACAAAGCCACTATCTAACCCTCAACAACTCAATTCAGTCAAAATCCTCCAGACCATCACCAAAATTCAATAGTGTAGAAGTGGGTAATGACCAGCTATTAACCAAAACAGCAGATAGAATGATGAGGAGTGCTGTCCTTCAGGAACAAATACACCTGTCTTAGTCTTCATGATTTCAGTAATAATTTCATATTAGAATGTTGTCCTTGGTAGTTAAAATAAAATAAAATAACTCAGACAATATGCAGGATTTAAAACTCAATTTGGCTTAGCTTCTCGGGAAGCTTCACTACAGCCTTTCTTATTGACTCTGGCAACTTCCCAGTCTCCAAAGTATCATTAAAAACCCTAAGAAAAAAAAAGTATGCATGTCAGGCATAACTTTGTCAAAATTAAGCAGAAAACCCATCTGGCTCCAGTGTCTTATTGAATTTGTCACATTTTATAGGTAGTTGAGTTTCTTTCCTAATAATCAATCTCCGCAAAGGATGACAAGAATTACTTCATTGTATAAGCAAACTGCTATAGTTGGTAACCTCGACAGGACATTCTCTCTCCCAGAATTTCTCTGCTTACATAAATTTTTATTTTGAAGATCCAATTTTTAACTCCTCCGTGGCCCTCAAAGGGATCCCTCCTGTCTCTACCAAGTCCAAGTAGCGCCACATTGCACCCTGAATATTAAACAGCCTTCTCACTGATCTTCTCACATAAATTACTGCCCTGTCAATCTGTTCTCTCACTGGAGCCAGAGCGAGATTTTCAGAATACAATTTGGATCATAACTTCATTGCCATAACCTCTATTTCCTACGCTTCCTCATCTTCTGCCTCTTAAGCACCTCAGCGGCCTCCTGTGGATATGGCCTCCAAGTTCTTGCCTGGTCTCACCTCCATGTACCTCTCCAGCTTCCTCTCAGACCACACTCACTGTTCTTGGCACCTCACTCACACTAGCATTTTCCTCCAGTGACCATGAGGTTCCTCTCCCCGCCCTGCCAACTCACCCAACATCACCACTTCTTCAGCTGTTCCTCCTCCTCTGTCTGAATGTTCCCTGCACTGCCATCCCTCACCAAGGTAACCACTAATCCTTCAGATCTTAGCTCAAGGCAGCCTTCTTGGACCATCTAGAAGGGATCAGATCCACTCTGTAGTTACTGTCCACACTGTCTCCTTTTGCTTCATGCTTACCATTAGTTTATATGTTTGTGTGCTTATTTGATTAATGTCTTCATCCCCGTTACTTTCAAAGCTCCAGCTGGGCAGAGAACACATTATATTTTCTCATCACTCTATCTTCAGCTCTCAGGGGGATTCTACGCAAAGACTAGGCACTCAATGAATGAATAAATGAAATCTAAGAAAATACTATATTTTCCCTTGTTTTTTTTTCCTTTCCAGATTTTCATCCCTAAAAGTAAAATATTCTCTTTATTCATTTGATGTGTTCATGTTTTAAAGGATGAATATTGACTTTTTTTCCAAAGTGAAATGCTTGACACATGATAGGCACACAAAATAAAGTCCAATGAGTAACAGAAATTTCTCTACATATCTGGCTAGCAAGCCAAATGTGGGCAGGGATAAAATATAAACATATCAATTCACTGTATCTCAGCTCTATGAGAAAAAAAAAGTCTCGAAAACCAGAAATATCCCCTTTGCTTCCTACCTTCCAAGCACTCTTTGATGCCAAATTTATCCCAGGCACAGCATGGCTAGGATACGCGGGGGGGGGGGGGTGGAGATAAGCAGAAGCCTTGCTCTCAAAGAGTTCCCTGTCTTACAGATCTCTGTCTATAACACCCCTACTGGACTGAAGCAAATCTTCCCAAATTTGTGTTTTCACACTCCAAAATTTCAAACATGAAGCTCTTTCTCTGCCAAGATACTCTATTATAAATGTATTCTGGCTTTACAAATAGTCTGATAGCGTTTGTTTTTCTGGGAAAAGAATGTTTAGAAAATATCTTTATTGGGTGCTCAATAAATGTGTGTTGAGTGGACTGATTGATGGATTTATGTTTTCTACAAACTGTAATGCCAGTTTTTAACCATCATTTTCATTCACCCTTCTCTGCTCACCCACAGATTCTACAAAAGAATAGTAGCAGCCACATGGGTTGGCTCACACCTGTAATCCCAGCTATTTGGGAGGCTGAGGAGGAAGGATTCCATGAAGCCAAGAGTTCAAGAATATAAAACTAGACCACCTCTATATATATAAAAAAAATAAATTAGCCAGGTCTGGAGGCATGTGTCTGGTGTCCTAGCTACTTGGGAGGTTGAGTTAGGAGGACCCTTTGAGCCCAGAAGTTCAAGGATGCAGCTAGCCATGATCATGCTTTTGCACTCTAATCTGGATAATAGACCAAGACCCTGCCACAGTTAAGAGAGAGCGACCTGGGTTATAGCCTTCATATGAGACCTTTAAATTAGCTTCATAGTAGGGCTGGGTACATTGGATACTTTTTCTTTCATTCTTGAGATACCTTGCTAAGAAGAATATGTTCCAGCTCCATCCTGTAAACACAAAAGAGGTAAAGTCTTCATCTTTCTTTAAGACTGCATAATATTCCATGGTGTACATGTACTACAATTTATTAATCCACTCGTGGGTTGATGGACACTTGGGCTTCTTCCATGACTTAGCAATTATGAATTGGGCTGCAATAAACATTCTGGTACACATGTCTTTGTTGTAGTGTGATTTTTGGTCTTCTGGATATATACCTAGTAAAGGAATTATAGGGTTGAATGGAAAGTCTATTTTTAGATCTCTAAGTACTCTCCAAACATCCTTCCAAAAGGAACGTTTTAGTGTGCATTCCCACCAGCAGTGTAGAAGTGTTCCCTTTTCTCCACATCCACGCCAACATCTCTGGTTTTGGGATTTTGTCATGTGGGCTAATCTCACTGGGGTTAGGTGATATCTCAAAGTAGTTTTGATTTACATTTCTCTTATGATTAAGGATGGTGAGCATTTTTTCATGTGTCTATAGGCTATGCGCCTGTCTTTGGAGAAGTTTCTCTTCAAGTCCTTTGCCCACCCTGAGATGGGATCACTTGTTCTTTTCTTGCTAATACGTTGGAGTTCTCTGTGTATTCTGGTTATTAAACCTTTGTCAGAGGCATAACTTGCAAATATTTTCTCCCATTCTGAGGGCTGT